>JAODLI010019088.1:0-22641 GCA_027575585.1 Percopsis omiscomaycus
CGTGAGTGACTGGCTGTTTGCAATTCGCAACAATCACCACTAGATGTCACTAAAAACTACACACTGGCCCTTTAATGATTACCAGTAATATAACAGATTCTGTGGTTGATAATATTTAACTATTCTTTCAATAATTCACAACTGTATAGATTCTTATTTAGGTCTGCACCACCAAAATATTTTATAAATAAAATAAATTGAATAATATCCAACAATGTGTGAATCCTCTCACCTGCATTCCTTGTCTGACCCACAGGGCACCCTGCTGAGGTTGGCAGCAGCTGTCACTCTCTGGACGATGGCATGTTCATTCTGGCATTTGTCACCCAGCTTCAGCTTCTCCGCTATCTCGTTCATGCCCATCAGCTGGCCTAAAGGATTGTCAGCACAGCACAACAACACGGGTCAAATCCGGAATGTTCCATGTGCTGGCCGCCAAACAATCCCAAGGTATGCCCGCCTGGTGTAAATGCCGAGCAATTAATTAACTCTAAAGAGGATGTTGCATGTGTCAGCTTGGTGTGAGGTCTGGGAGGTATTTTGCGTTTTGGTACCAGGGAAATTCATAGAAAACAATTATTTGTAAATGCTAAGGTTAACAATGTTGACATTACACTGTTCCCAAATAAATACAGCCATGGAAAAAATGTAGAGACCACTGCACACACAAAAAAGTATATTTAACATTTTATTTATATTTAATAGAAGTGGTCTCTTAATTTTTTCCATGGCTGTATACAAGTGACATACATGTACATTATGTACATCTAATAATAATACTAATAATATCTGTTGTAACACGAGTGATTAATTTCTACAACACCAAAAGCATCTCTCAAGGTCCTCTTCGCAAAAGGCTTTGATGTACTAGCCAATTATTACCATACATATACATAACGCTAATGAAAATGAACCTGGAATGTTACAATGCTTCCCACTGGACGTGGTATTGATTTAGTTCTCTCACAAACAGAACACAAAACACACATTTTGGCAGTTAGAATCTAGTTTAATTCTTCTTTATTTTGTTTTGTCAGGGTTTTTTGTGTGGTCCAGAACTGCTTCTCCAGCATCTATCACCTGTGCGCTTCAAGCCAAAGCAAAGTGCGACCTGTTGGAAACCATTCAGGCAAACACGCGCATCTGGCATTGCAGCACTTTGCCTACTAGCGCGGTGGGTACAGCAGGGGTTTGAAGGCCCAGGTAAGGGGGAATAAAACAAACATTACGGCTGATGCCAGTCTAAAAAAGTCCTGCCTTTTGAACTCTGTTGTGCAGGAATGAGAAGGAATCAGGATTAGCAACTCAGTGGATGAGCATGGTCAGTCATTCCTGGTGAAGCACGGTGAGAGGCCTCAGAGATGCGGCTTGGTGAGATAAGGTAAGTTTGTCTGCAGCTGCTATTACCATGGCACTATAGGACACAGTTACGGGCAGGGAGAGGAGAGGGAGACAGCCTGATGCATTGACGGCGGGAGGAGGGTTTGTGTGGGGTTGGCTAAGGGGCAGGTGGCACACAGACAGCCGGGAACATCAAATCTATCAAAGCCAACTTACCTACGTTCTTTAAAAGCTTCTCTAGTGGGAACAGTACCAAAGGGGAAGAATCACGTCACAACACGTTTAAAGACACAATATGGGTTGACCGGAGGTAAAGACCTTGCCCAGTGTCAGTCGAGTGGATGTAGATAAGGGGTGTGGTATTGGAGGACAATACCAACCAACAGTCAAATACATTGTCAACAGCTAGTAACGTTGTCTAGCCTAGCAGTTAGCCCAACAGTTGTTATTTATTAGCTATTTTGGAAGGTAGAGAGACATAATTTAGAGATTTTGTTCTAATCTCTGGAAGAAGCTGGTTGGCTTGTGGAAGTCAATGTAGCCGTCTTTTCTACTATTCTATTCTGGTGTAAGGTCTTTCTGAAATGAAATCAAGGTTTCCCTACACAAAGGGGAACATACAAGAAGAAAGAATCAGTGCTGCCATGGCAACATCAGTGTGGTTAGCTATGGGAATGTACAATTACAATTAGGTCATTTAGCAGACACTTTTATCCAAAGCGATTTACAATTACATGCTGCTATTACATGAAGCAGATAGGGGTTAGGCATCTTGCTCAAAAATGCTTACAGGCCAACTCTGGAGCTCAAACCCACAACCTTCTGGCTGGGAATCCAACACCTAGACCACTAGACTATCCTGTCCTGAATGTACAGTATAGTATCTAAATGTTGTGTGTTTGTTATAATATATATATACATACATACATATACACAATATAATATTTGTTAAATAAAGCCAAAAATGTGGTCACATCTCAAGAATGTAGTTAGTGTGTGAACTCAGTATGCTATACAGTATCATAGAGAGCACAGTACGATTTTAATAGCAACCAAGGAATTTATGGTAAGAGGAGTAAAGAGGGATGTGGTTTACAAATTACAGATATCTCAAAGCTGAACGTTGTTTGCCTGTAAATACCCATAATAAACAGTATGCTTCCACAGCCCTAAAACTTGGATTATGCAAATTTTAAGATACATTCAATTCTTGAATAATATAGCATCTGCTAAATGATTAGAATGTAAAAGTCAGGAAATGTCCTTAAAAAACATTTTCCGATATGGCAATTTCTAAAAGACAAAATGACAAACAATTCATTTTGAGACAGTTGGTTAAAATCCCTATGACTGCTGTCTATTACAAAATTGTTATTAATTTAAATATATTTAAAGTACTCTTTCCTTTGACTATTAGGCTATAAAGCATTCTAGATATACTTCCTTATAGATTTTCTTGATATTATATCTCTTTTTTTATTGACATTTTTCACTTTTCACTATGTGCTGTCTTTTTTTCCATGTCCAATCATTTCATTACCAGCAACTACTGCTACCTGCAGTACTTTGACTGAGCACTTAAATGATTTGATAATTTGCTTATGTTTATTGTTTAAGATTATGTTCTTTTATGTATTTGATGCAGTACCCCTTTTGCCCTATTATGCCCTCTAATTTCACAATAATCGTGCATGTAGCTAGCATAATATGAAAAAATATACATAAATAATAAAAAGCGTATAATTGACAACATTATCTTTACCCACCTTGCTCTTTTTTAAATTCATTCTCTGTCATGAAGATAGGCGTCATCAGCTCTCCAACTGGCGGTTGGATCGACACAAAAAACTTTCTGGTGTGAGTACTGGAAAAGAAGACATGATAGTGAGTTCTACTGTTTAAAGTCTTGGACACCAGGGCACATACATTCTGCTACAATCATGGTACCATGATGCCTTCCTCCCTGTTTATACTGTACCTGTAGAAACATTACCCAAAAGGTATGCAATTTATAACTCATGTTATTAATTAAACAATAACAGTAAATCTCATATCTTACAACCCCCCATCCCAAAAAGCATACTTTGAGAACCTCTGCTGGGCAATAGACAAGAGGGGAACCATGTCTTCAATGTGCTCTGGAAAACATTGCTAGTTAAGTTACACAAACAGTCGCACCTCAGCTAAGTGCTAATTATCACTGCCGTTTTTAACGTTTGACTTTTCTGCAATCTAGTGACGCCTTTTGTTGAAAATGTAAATCATATCGGTTACAAATACACAACTAAATAGCATATAACACAAAAATGATAGTGATTTAAGCATGATGGATGAAAGCAAGATGATGATCTCATAGCTTTGTGCTGTAAAATTGTCCTTGTCATGTTTATCTTTTTTACACTTCATATGATTGTTTATTGTCCATACACTGCAATCTTATTAATCGTTTAGTTATTTCATTCGAGTAGCAAAGTTGGGCAATTTGATCTAATTGTGCTTGAGTATCGCTTACTGACTTGACCTGCGAAAGTCCATGTGCAGTTAAATGTGTACCATCGATTGCAGGTGACCAAAAAATAACATTTATTGCTGGTTGTTGAGCTCTTGATGTTAATGACATCTAATGACATAGTCCAAACTCACCAGAGCTGGAAATTAGCTGCTTGCGTTGAGTCACAGAAATCAATGCCCATGACGACGGTGGCTGTCTCACCTGGCGGCAGCACCTCTGACAGCGGGCGGGGAACACGAGAAGCGGTTGACACGTTTACCAACAAAACAGCATGCCTTAAGGTCAGCAACCCAGCCCCACACTATTTCTGGTGTCTGCACTTCTACCATTCACTCAGTGTTGGCTGGGTGAACCACTTAAGTATGTATAAACTCACAATATGGCATCTAAGTACACAGGATATGTACACAGTATGGGGTAAAAAAACAACAACATTTGATGGTTATGGTTTTTGGTGCTCAATCAAGAATAACTGAATTAACATAATCCTTAAAACGCCCTTTATCCCATAACTACCACCGCTACAACTACTAATACTAAAAATCTAAATACCAATCTCTAGGAACTCTTTGACCCTCATCCCAGAATGAAGCTTTGCATCCTCCATGTGCAGGTTTTTGGCCTCCGCGGTGGCGTTGTTGGTGAAGTGGATCTGTACAGCCACCATGTGTGGGTCCGGGCTGAAGGGCTGCCGACTGAAGCAGTATTCCACCGACAGACCCTCCCCTGTGATGCGGTGCAGCAGCTCATAGTTCTTTAATGCACTGGATGGAGCAATGGTCTATGGGTAGAGGATAGTACAGGCCCATGCATACGTTAAGGGTTGTTTCTACTTATACCTCTTTTAATCTCTCGGCACTATTAACTTTGTTTTGTTTTGTGTTATCTTCTCTTGTCTAACATGACGCTACATGCAGTAGAATAGAATCCTTTTAATAAGTCAGATTGTGTAGAATGTTGACAGGCGAGGTGAGGGCTCCTTACTGCAGGAGACAGAACAGTGTCGGTCAAAGACAGGCCCTCCAGATCTGTCACCAGGCTGCTGGACAGGAAGGTGTTGACGGGCGTCGCTTGTGGAGACGGGCTAGGTTCAACTAGGAGAAGGGATTATAGCGCGTTTGTCATGTATTCTTAATCAATAATGGCATTAGTTGCTGATTTGTAAGGTATAGTAACCACCGAACTACTTAGTAACCTTAGCAACTATTCTTCTACTGGAAGTAATTTAACACAATATTAGTGTTATAACTTACAATCGTCTAGGTCAAGTAGAGACATTTCCTTCTTGGACTCCTTCTTGATCTCTTTTTTAGCAGGTTTAGATGGAGGTTTAGATGCTGTTGTCTGCAAAGGGATGAGGAAAATGCATGTCAGTGGATGTTTTTCTCCAGAGCAATTGGAGGAGAAATGGTTGTGTACAGCACAGAGTTGACCTCTGCCTCAGTGTTTTACATTCATTAAAAAAACTTGTCCGCATTTTTCACCCAAAGCATTTGTTATTATAAAGTACTCTTATATATAATATATAATAATAAATATAATATAATATATATAATATATAATTATATATAATAAAGTACTCTTTTAAAATACTAGAATTTCATTACAATTAGATAATTTTATCCAAAGCAACTTACAATTACATGCTATTACATGGAGCAGATAGGGGTTAGGCATCTTGCTCAAGGATGCTTACAGGTAGGCCAACTCTGGGGCTTGAACCCATGACCTTCCTACCAATTAGTCATTAAAAATACAGGTTTGTAAATCTACAGTTAGAGTCACAGAGCCACAATGTAATGTACAGTATATACCTGTATATACAGTATACTGCCACAGTAATTCTCGTTTTCTGCAGGATAATTTCACTTTACCTTTTTTGTCTTTTTGACCTCTGCTTCAGACTCAGAGTCCTCCGACTCTTCCTCTGATTGGCTGCTCTCAGACTCACTCTCCTCCACCTCAGATTCAGACCCGGAGTCACTCCTCAGCTGTTTTCCCTTCCTCTCTATCTTCCTCTCTATCTTCCTCTCTTCCTCCTCACTGCTCTGCTCACTAGGAAGGAAAGAGAGGCTCTTGTCCCAGAGTTCTGGAGTTTTTTCTGTACGTTTGCAGTTAAATACCATCAATATTGTTGTTTATGTATTGGTCCCAGACCATGATTAGACCGAAGCATGCGCTACCTTTCTATTTGTTTCACTGGCTTCTTCACTTCTTTCTTTTTCTTCCTCTCCGTCTCTTGCTCCTCTTCCTCAGAATCTGAGGCGCCGTCGCTCTCTTCGCTCTCCGACCCCGAACCGCTTTCCTCGCTGGCACTGGCGCTCTCCGACACACTGGCGGAGTCCAACTCTGGGATGGGAGAAGGTAGGGAGGTCGGCCATTTTCAGCTAAGCTAGGCTACGTCCACACTATACGCCTTTACTGCTCAAATCTGAAGTGACACACGTGTAAAGGAGAGACTAGGAATGTGTTCCAACAGCCCAGGTCCATAAAAGGCAGGACACTTTCCAAGGGGAGAATTCACACAGAATAAAATGACAAGCTCTGTTTGTATCCAGAAAATGTATCAGCAAACAAATCGTTCCTATTGCTTTGGGTGATGTTGTAAATGAGAAAAATATCATTCCTCCTTGCCTTATTTGAATTGCTAATTGTGACTTAATACACCCAAAACCTTATCTCGAGATGTTAAGCTCAGCCGCCAGCACAGGATAATAAGGAACGTCAATGGAATGACGTAAGTTAATGTGACTGTTCAGACTGAGGTTGCATGTACAGTACAGTATTTCCACATATGTACATGGCCCAAATCTAATTGCAAAATATAATCTAATTCCACATGGTTTTTACTGTTCACACCAGTCTGAAAACATTTGGATATGACCCACTTCCACCCTGTAGTTTGAATGCAGTCCCCAGCTCTATCTGCTCAATGACACACAAACCACTTTACACTCTTCTGTTGATAAAACAGTGTTCCTGAGTGTGGTGGTCCCAACATGGCCACCACTCAGTCTGATGCTATTACCACTATCAGCCGACTCTGTCGGCCCGGACTCGCCCTCTGAGTCCGAGTAGAAAGGCTTCTCCACCTTCTTCTCCTTCCTCTTCTCGCGGCTGCTGCATTTGGTCCATTCAGGCACCTGTCAGAGAGAGCAGATTGACAGCAGTCAGCTGTCACCGCCGCCTGTAAGCGATCCCTCCAGACAGAAGCAGCGGAAGGCAGAAGCGTGGCCATGAATGCCTCAGCCTGGGCTCAAGCAGGAGCCAAATGAAGCCAGCCATGTTTGTGTTTTCTGATCTTACAGCAAGAAAAAAATTTTTGTGCATTAGCTGCATGACAACAGCTAATGCTTTATGTTTGTTTGTTTGTTTTGCTAGCTTGACACTACCACCAGGTGATGCCTTCATGACCATTATATTGCAGGGAGCAGTTCCATTAAGAGAAGCGATGTCTTTTGAGATGAATAATTATTCCTCCCACACTCTCACAAACATGGACGTACTCAGGACCATACAGCCAGACATTAACCACTACAGCCAGACAGTGAGTTTGGCCATTTCCCACCCCATTTTAAACCCACAGGGTCCCTAATTCACCTCATCACATGGGAGGACCATATGCACATCTAAAAAAATCACTTCTTTAAGGGTCGAGACAGAGGAAGAGGGAGAAGTGTGTCGGGTAGCTTCGGCCGAGCTAAGCACAGAACAGCGGCTACGATGGGCGGGGTGTCAAAAAGCACTTAGGTGTTGAGACTTTATATGGGGTTGAGGCCGGAGGGGATTGGCGCTTTAACCACTAAACTGACTCACACTTGTTAATGTTGTGACTCTTTCGAGCAGCGTTATAACCTGGCAGATGTAGAAAGAAGAAGATTGGGATGGAGGTGAGATGTGGAAAAAGGGAGGGAAACTTCCAGAAGGAGTCAGGAAAGAATAAAACTGTTTCTTTTCTCGTGGACTTGAGTAGAGAATGTGAGAACAGTTTAAGACAGTTTAAGACATACCAGGTGACTAAAATCAGTATCAGTATATACTGTACTACAATGTCACAATGATTACTGATAGAAAAATCAACAAATTAAAATGTGAAAACAAACAGTTAAATATTTAAGGAGAACTTAAATCAATACATACTCGAATATCTACAACTAAATGCATAAAAAAAGCATACTTAACATGAACATTTATTCATTTATGATCTAAATCACACATTGAATACTAAATCTAAACTAGTCATTCTTATCTTAATAATGTAAACACAACAAAAATATAATGGAGGATGAAAATGATGCAAATTAGTGAGGGGTAGCTGTGGTGGAATTAGAGAAAGCAGATCTGCAACATGCCACTCTCATGCTTGTCACTCAGGTTTCCACACCAACATTTGTGATAAACTGTGTCACAAATTGTACATTCAACTAATCAGGTGTACACAATTACTGACAGCACCAATAATCCTTATCAATGCCATCACTTCATAATAACTACACTTCATATCAAGTTTAGCATTGGGTCAACGGTTCACCCATACTCTGCCAGTGTACAGAGATTATACTTTTTCAGTTCCTCAGAAAAGGCTGGTTACATTAACAGGTCATAATAGATGGGTGTCAATCAAAGATTCAGCATTGTAACTGCTACCATACTATTACCACTAGGTACACCCCAATAACCTCTTAACTAAAAGTAGCCAAACAGGCAAAGGTCAACTTCCTAATCAACTCCATTCATCTTCAACTATCATCAAAACTCCCCTTAATTGCCACAAAGCAAAGATAAGGAGAGGAAGAACGAAAGAAATAAGATAAGAAATATAACTGCAAAACGTGAAATCATCAAATCAAACACCACAGCACTCTCAGGCAAAGTGGTGGGGGCACCTCTCGCCAGTCTCCCAGCAAGCCGATCTGCCCCTCACTAGTGGTAATGACTTCCTCTTGCTGTGCAGATGCATGTCGTGTAGAGAGAAAGGCAGTCAAGAGAGGACAGAAACTTTGCTAACCATTACAACTTACAGCCAGACACTTAAGGACTAAGCTGTTCTGCTTCTCATTCAACAGTGATTCACAAATTATGACAAACTGACAATCAAGCCTTGACTGCAAGCGTCAAATGTCTTGAGTCAGAAGAAGGCGAGTGAGCTGCTCAAGTTTTGATTGATGTCATTTACAGAATATCATCAAAAATGAACCGATGGCACATGGGGAGATGGGAGACTCAGGTGAGCGGGTGTTTTCAGGATGTCATACAGGAGAATGTATAATATTTAAATGTTGTGACCTCCGAGCTGTAGAGGAATGGCACCACCATTACGCTTGTACGGATATTGTAACGCCCGCCACAGCCATACTGTGTAAAAAGAGCGTTTTGTGGGGTAAAATTGGTGTTGTTATTGACCTTTACAGCTGGTGACTTGCCTGTGGCTACCTTGTCTATTCCCTTCTGTATCGCATGTGCAATTGGCTCAAACAAAGGTGAAAGGTCACCTGGCGTGGGGTTGGGGGAGTTGCTGCCAAACAGAGGCAGGTGCAACAGAGAGAGCAACAGGGTAAGAGGCACTGACCGACTCAATGGGATTAGTGAATGTTATTTAGTTTTTCACTGTGGTGATCCCTGAACTTTACTGTCATGGGTACCATAGTGATACCCTTTCCTCCGCAGTGACTCATTCTCCAAGCAGCATCCCTTTGGAAACCAATGGAGAACCAAAGGGATGTGCGTTTCACCGATGAGCAGCTATGCTGATGGTTAGTGAGTGAATGGAGGATGGCTGGTGAAAGAGGAGCTGATGTTCTACTGGAGTCAGTGTTGCAGTGGGTGGATGTGGTCCTGTTTCTCTGTACACCCTCTCCAAGGCACTGCCCTGAGACCGGAGCAACCCTCACTCCCCATCCACATTCGGGGGCCACTGGGAGCCCCCGTGTCTCTGAATGTTACTGTTCCCACTGCACGCACAGACTCCTTCACCTCCACGTTGCGCACGGAGGGGTCTGGGGCGGCTTCGGGCCAGTCGGGCAGCTCCTGGTAGCCCCCGGCCTTGGCATTCAGCAGGTGGGACAATGAACCCAACTGGAAGTGGTCTCGATCTGTGGTAAAACACAATAGGCCAGATTTGACAACGAGAACAATTATTTGGACATGAGCCCTTTAAATCAACGTATAGCCCCACACAGGGGCGATAAATCGATTAGACCACTTCTCAGCTATACTGAAAAGTTGCTGAGGTTAGCCAATCCATAAACTGTACTCAAAAGAACCAATGATAAAGAAGGTGTCAGGTGTCCCGTCCTACAAACAAAACTGACATAGAAGAGTCAAGAGACCTTTTTCACGGTGACCTACCGATGTGCTACCGATGAGGGGTACACTTTCTTCCTGTCCGAGTTGTTCGAGTCCCTGTCCACACAGGTGTTTTGAGGTAATGTGGCTGATTAGACTTAGTTCTCTTGTTCAGTCTTTTTTAGTATATGCACTTTTTACAGGCTAGACATAAAGATAGTTTACCTCTCATTGGTAGCACTGTGAAAAAGGCCCAGTGGATTCTGTACACGCTCTAACTCAAATCCCCTGTGTGGATATAAAGGCATTTTAAATACAATGGCCCCGAGCCAATATTCAATGTGAACTATTCACTGCTGTACCTTTGAATGGGGATTCAAGGACAGGCGCAGGTTTGAGGGCAAGGAACAGCTTCTTGGCGTACTTGCTGAGGGCTCCGCTTTTGTCAGTAGGTACAATGAGTTGGCGGATGAATCTAGCCCTGTCGCGGATGTCGTAGTTCTGGTCATACTTGGCCAGATTCAAAACATACTGAGTCAGCAGTTTGGTCTGCCAAGGAGCAGAAGAAAAGGAGAGGGAGGATAAGGAGGGAAGAGCAAAAATAATAGTCACCATATAATGGGTATTTTAACGGATATCTTTCACACAACAATAAAACAATACAGCGAATCTAGCTTAATTAGTGCCAGAGATGTCAGTGCTGAGTGGTACAACTCCATTGTAGCACAATGTGTTGCAGCTACATTCTTTGTGAAGGGATTGGAGTACAGCCTGTGATGAGTGTGTAATTGATACACTACTTGTCATTTTAAGGTGTAGTATTCCTTTGATCACTGTTTTAATGTGTTTCACTGCGGACATTGTGTGATGGGGCAGGATAGTCTAGTGGGGGGCAGGATAGTCTAGTGGTCTAGGTGTTCCCACCCGGAAGGTCGTGGGTTCAAGCCCCAGAGTTGGCCTACCCGTAAGCATCCCTGAGCAAAATTCCTAAACACCATCTGCTCCATGTAATAGCACCATGTAATTGTAAGTCCCTTTGGATAAAAGTGTCTGCTAAATGACCTAATTGTATTTTATTGATAAACAGGTATGACCAACAAATCAGACTCTGACACTACATCGAGGGCCTTCCAATTGCTATTTCATGCTACAAATAAATGCCTTCAAGGTACTGTCAGTGAAGTGTGACATGCTGGTTAAATATAGACACATTTTCTTCAAACCTGTTTGGAGTTGGTGAGATAGAGTTTCGCAGCCAAATTAATAATCTGGAGCTTCACAATGTCTTCTTCGTTAGTAAACGACTTGGCCATCTTTCTGAGGACGTCTGGGGCAATCTTGGGCACGTGCTCACAGTATTCTCCTATCAACCACAGAATGCTGGCCCTCGCCATGGGAACCTGGGAAAACAGGAGAAAGCACAGACTTTTTATATTAATGCTATTACAACAGCATGTAATAAAAACACAAAATCATAATGATAACACAAACACTTAAACCCTGTTGTTATTCTAATAATAATGGTCGCTATTGTTGTTACTACTACTGTGATGATTATACTATGCAATTACAATAATGAGGATGATGATGATTAATACTTCATAATATTCATTTGTTTAGTTGCCAGACAACACAATTGGCTTGACAGGAAGATGGCCTCCATGTGGTGCATAAGGGTCTCACCTGGATGTTGTCGATGAGTTTGGCCATGTGCTTGATAATATCACTATGCTTCTCTGGCTGCATCTGCAAGAGCTTCTTGATGACCACAACAGACTCAGCCACCACCAGCTCTGTGGAACATACAGGAGATTTTCAAGTATTAACAATATATCTGAATATGAAGGCTCTGCCATAGAATGAATTAATCGAGATACACAGTATAAAAACATATGGGAAAAAGAGTGGTACGTGTTTGTGTAATACCTGAGCAGAATTTGGGTTTTGCTTCTAATCACTACTGGTGATCTACTGGATTATGTTGTAGCACTCCCAGATACACAAATGTCCACAAATTAATGGACAGCTATAGGGGGAGGGGTGGAGTATGTTGGGAGCCTATGAGAGCTATAGGGGAAGCAGTAGAGAGGAATGCGAGCCAGTTGGCACTCAAGTGTGAGAGGGGCATGCACTCCTGGAGTTTCAAACCATAGCGACATTTTTGCAATGCTGGTTTCAACCACAAGAGTAATTGCAGACACATTGAGGAGTGTCCCTTTAAATCCCTCGTTAAGAGGAACTACTTTCACATCATATTGGATGTAATTCGGGGAACATGATTGGACTCAACTGAGCTAAATCCAACAAATCTTTTGACCGAACATCACATACAATATCCATGCTAGCACATTCCCAGTGTAACTCATGTATCCCAGCTAAAAGGACCCTGAGACTCACCGTCTCGGTTGGACAGGAGCTGCACCAGGCCGTTGAGACACGTGTCCCTCACCTCACCGATGTTGGTTGCACATCGACCGATAGCTTGGATTGTGGCTGCCACAAAGTCTTTATCCATGCTTTTAATGTATGTCTGTCAGAAATAATACGCATTGAGGGCACTGTTCACACTGGAAAGTATAGTATTTGTATCTAGGGAACCTAGTTTTCTGCAAGATTTCAGTCCATATTAACTGTACCTGAAACTCTCTGAGAATGGTGGAAATGTTTGTTTCATTGGCCAGGTTGGTCAGGACCTCCAACTGTCGAAACAAAACATAAGGCTTTATTATTAAAACTGTGGTGCAGCTGCAACACACAGCCACCGAATTTTTCATACAATGCATTTCCATATACTAGAACAATCTGAACAAAAACTTTCTGTGCATGTCAAACTGTTTACAATAATCTCCTTATTTTAGATACTTATTAGCACAGGTTCATGAACATCAAGATTCATCAGTGCTGTGTTAGTCTGGAATAGAATACAACAGAATAGCATCAAATAGAACCTTAAGGACTTTGATCTGGGTAGGGTCTGTAGACCGGATGTAGAAACTCTTCAGATAGGGTTCAAACATCCCCTGCAAACGCATCAAGAAATCCTTGAGCCCACAGTTTCATAAATATTTAGGTTGTATGAAAGTTCACAACAATTTACAGCCTCTACAGATAAGACATTATTGATTGCATTAGATGATCATTATGATTGTACAGATTGTACATGGAAAATGACACTATGACTGTTGAGAGTGGATCCTTAGAATGAGTCTGAAAAATCGCTAAATATGGCACATGCATACAGTATGTGTACGGCACAAGGACTGATTTACGGTGCAAAACCAGGACTTAAATTTGCTCAGTGTTAATTGTTAACTACCATTAGGTTGCTGCTTTGCTAACCAGTTTGATTTACTTTCAGCAAAGCAAACATTTATGTATATGGGAAAAGTTTGAAATTAATGCTTTAATATTAAGAAGACAATTCACCCTTCTCTTGATGCTCATTGTTGCCACATTCTGAAGAACAACATACTGGACTTCACTACATAAAAAAGGAGAGAGAGGGAGTGAGTTTAATAGAAGGGAGGTTAAATAGAAAGCTGCAGGGGATGGGGGTACAGAGCGGTATACAGCAAAATGTCAATTGCTCATTCTTTGACATTATCTAAATCTAATAACAAGCGCTCAGGTGAAACATTGCAGATGGATTTCTGATTTATTCCCAGGCATGTCCCTGTTCCAGCGAGGTATAACCACAGGCTAGTCGCATACAAGGCGCCGTCAGCTCTGACGGATGACCTCATTACAGGAATCAGCAACTGCAGAGCAGCAATGCCAGACCTGGCTACGCTAGCCAACCTGCTCCGTTACATTGCCTTATGGTTCGCAGTGATTTCCTTCACTCCCCCCCATTGTTAAACTATGTTAGTAGTAGTTAGCTAGTACTCAGTAGATAGATCACTGGCAGCTGCTATCAGAGACAGAGCTCACCTGTGACTTCTCAGGAGACGCACCAGGGCCTTGGCAATCACCCCTACTTCTGCTTTAGGGGCAAGGTGGAAGTATAGTTGGGCCACAGCCATCACCACCTGGGGTTAGGTGTATGTGTTAGGAAAGAGAGGTAAAAAAACATTGTGGGCAGAGAAGGCATTAGGCACTTTATGCTTTTGAATGTGAATGTCAATTATTAAAATGTATTTCTGTTCAGAGGTGAGAATATGTAACTAAACCATCCATGTACCTGTGGATTGGGCCCTTGAAAGCATAATTATTTTTTGTAATAATGATTGAAAAAACATAATTTGTACATTTACAATATGCATGCACATTCAGGGCCCTAGTTACTCGGTCAAGGCGTAAGTGGAGGCGCACAACGCAAATCCACGGCGCAAGTTGATCTAAGGTGTGGCCAATACTTTTTAGCTAATTTCGGGATGGCAGTAAGCCTGCGCAACTGTGGCGCAGTTGTAAAAGGGTTGGATTAGAGTGAATACATTATCAGTAGGAGTGGTGGGGTCTGTCTTCAATTACAGCCAATCAAATCAGCTCCTCTCATTCCCTTTAACAGCAGCGCGCTCTCTGTCTCAGCAAACTGACAATTTCGTAATAGACGGAGAAAGTCCAGACCGGCAGAAAAGCTTCTCCCGGTCACCAAGTGCGCAAATATGGCTCTTCTAATAAACCACCATGATACACATGCATATTTTTTGTATTGTGATTAATAAGGTTAAGGACAGTAGTCATTAGTTACATTATTCACAAAATAAAAATAGATCACACAAAATACACGAGCATGTGTGATTTTGGATAGGTATGTGCTTAGTGCACCTTCGCTTAAAGCCCGGAAACTACCACACAACACCTGCGTCTGCGCTAAGACGTGGTCTGGCGGAGACGCCACCGATGTGAGGATTAGTGGTTAATGACTATAGGGCTAAACTATAGAACGGCGGGCCCTCACAGCTGCGTTGCGGCTCTGTAGGAGTGGCTTGGTGTTCCTCAGCAGCAGGCGGTGGTCTGGGTCCATCACATACGGCTTCCTCTTGGCCATGGCCTCCGCCTCTGCCTTTTTCTCCTTATCCTCCTCTTCTTCGTCCTCCTCTTCGTCTTCGGAGCCGTAGAAGGTCTTTTCTCCTCCGTCTTCCAACAGGGACTCCTGCAGGGTGGTGGATGAGAAGAGACGAAGGGGGGGGGGGGGGCATAACCGGTAGTCAGAGACCACCACTTGTCAGTGTTTGAATCATTACATCTGTTGGTTCCATCTGTTGGAACGCCTCGGGATCCCCCAGTCGGAGCTGGTTAATGTGGCTCGGGAAAGGGAAATTTGGGGTCCCCTGCTGGAGCTGCTGCCCCCGCGACCCGATTTCGGATAAGCGGACGACGATGAATGAATGAATGAATGAATGAATCTGTTGGTTTCACTATACTGTGTTCTCTCTCTACGTGATTCTAGCTCTTTATATTTAGCACACCACTTTTGCTCTATAGTGTCTACAGAAAATGTGCGACTTTCCACAAATCATGTCTCCTACAATCACATTTGTTATAATAGATAAATAATTAAATCGTAATCGTAAAGATCTGTCTGTCAATTGTAATGAAACTCCCACAATCCTCTTCAAGTCATAAAGAACTCTACGTCACCCTGCGTAAAGCCCTTCCATGGGCCACTTGTGTTGCCGTGTTTTTGGTACTCACGTTAAGGTTGGGGTTGAGGAACTGCGTCCTGGCATAACGTGTCAGCATGTTGATGATGACCACCTGTCCCCACTCCTCCACGTCTATCAGAAGGTTGCACAGCTTGCGGTAGTTCTTGTGGATCAAGTCGATGCGCTCGGGGCACACCTCCTCAAAGGCCATCACGACACTTCCTGCCACCAGCTGCATGCACGCAAACACACAAAAGAGGAGGTTAATCTATGGCCCTATGAGATATGCATATGAAATGGAATGTACTGTACCAGTACCTTATTCTGCAACCTTTAGATGAAAGCCATGAAGCCATATTAATTATTATCTTTAAATGGCAGATGCAGATGAAGGAGTGAGAATATTAGTAAAAGAATTAAGCTTTGATTTCAGGGTGAGAAGGGAGACACTTCTCCATATAGCAACCAGTTGCTAAAGGCCAGGCAGTGTCACAATGGCCAGTGTAAACCCACCGTTGTTTTGTCCGCAAGGAGTTTCTCAATCACTTCAATCAGTTGGTCTTTTTGTTCAGGGTCCAAACTAGGTGTAGACAGGGGAAATAATGTTAGGTAGGTTAACATAACCCTCTGACAAAATATTGAGGTATGATTCTGGACAATGGGGCCGGCAGGATTATATTTCATAGTACGCCCAAGAACCACCCGCCCGTTTTAGCATTCTTGCTAACGAACCTGCCTTCCAGGCCGAGGTTCCAAGTTCGAGTCTGGTGCGGTACTGTGCTGTCTCCGCAGGACTAGTTACAAACACACTCATATTCGGCTACTTAGCGAGTGAGTGAGTGAGCAAGAGAGAGAGATATTGATTCACGTTTTTGATTGATTCATTGATTCAGTAAGTTACCGATACAAAACCACCATAAAACTCTGATTACCCTACCGCATGCATTTCAAAGACCAGCCAACAGGCCCGAAAAACAACAGAAGCTAGCTAAATAATAATCACAATTGTATTTTTAAGATAGTAAAAATTAACAATATCATTAAAAGAAAATGTACGCACAGTGCATACAGGATTGCGGCTGCCGGTGCCACTGATTATGGACACCCTGTTTGACCCTACATGTGCAAATCTGCCTCTGCAAATAACGCTTTTGCCCATGAAGAGTCTAACAGGACATCCAGAATCATACTACACAGAACGTATATTTTCTCATTAAAAAGGGTAAAAATTTAAATAGTTAGGAAAATGTGAAACAGGGAAATCCAAATATCACCGTTTGATGTCAATTGACATCCAGTGTCATAGTGAATTACCTGTATAGTTTAGGAATTGCGTGAGCGGCTGTTTTGCGAACGTAAGGAGACATATCTGAAGCAGCTTCTTTGATGGCCAACATCATTATAGGGACAATGATAGTAACTCGGATGCTGGAGAGGACCCGCAGTGCACTGGCTCTGATGAGCTGGTTGGGGTCCTGGAAGAAATCCCCAAGCAAACTTTCTTTAAATAACCAACTTAAATTCAAGTCAAAAATGTAAAGGAGTAGTGTGTATTTGTTGTCCAGAGGGGGCAGAGTGGAGTGCCAGGAGTGTACACAGGAAATTAGAAAAGTATTTTTCCTACCTTCAACCCTCTCTGGAAGGTGGAAATAGACAGCAGAGCAAGGTCCTGTTGTTCTTCAGCGTAGCGCACTAGATAGACGTACACCAACTTCTTCACCTGGATGGATGGATGACAGAGGAGAAGGCCAGTGTTTTTAATTACTTCAGAGTGAAGAAATGGGAATTACACATTTGTGAAAACCAAAGGAAAAATCGGGTCACTGCAAAGCAAATCTATTGAAAGGCAAGTACACAACAACAATAAAAAAAACAACAATAACAAATCACCTGGAGTAAATGTCAATAAAATGGATAGACAAGTAAGAAATGTACATCTTACAAACCTCAATGTTCTTGCATGCCACATTCTTCACTACAGCTGGAAAGAGATCCGATGCATTCTTACCCCGGGCAATCATCTGGAGAAATCACAATAAATACGACAATTTATACATACAAATCCCGTAAGGCTGTCATACAGAGGTCACACACACAAGCAGAATGCACACTGGCATACCCATCGGTTGTCAAGTTTAAATTCAGCTAATGTGTCAATGTTGCTGTACAGCAGGTAATGTAAGACATTTGCATTCATCAATCAGCTATGATAAAAATTGTGTCTATTAAGCCTAGTTGTATTTTTGCAACCAATTTGATTTTGTTTAAACAAAAGATGGAGCTATTGCAAAAAAGGCTTTAAGTACGCTGCAGGACGTGTACAATAAAACAATGGACCTGTGTTGCTATAGGAATTCTGTCTGTTTGGAAAAACCACTACCAAACAAAACACATTCACTGTTTGTGACTAATTTAGTGTGGCATTTTCAGGAATTTACGGAAAACTGAAAAAAACTATTCATCAGAAAATATGTACATAAAATGTCTTCCCCAAAAAGCCTCTTACAGTTTTAACTTAAAGAATATTTAAATGTAGTTGGACCACACATTATTTTCATCATTTATTATGTAAGGGATCTTTTTCATGGATTCCATTAGTACACTTAGTTTTCTGTCTTTTGGCATTTTATTGAGATGAACTGAAAGGCATCTTAGTATAGATGAATATGTCACATGATAACCTTTTCTCTGATAGAGCCGTGATAAAGCCGTGAAACCTACTTAATCTACAGGAATGTGAAATTGAAAGAGGTCATGCTGGAAAATGTGATCAACATTTACAATTATCCATTAAAATACCTGAATTCTTTTGGCAACACCTATACTGCTAGACTACATATGTAAACATCTTTTGTCAGATGAGCCATACTACTACGTACTTTACATAAATATTACTTTATTAATGTGACATCCCACATCTGTTCGGGCCCTTGAAATATTCCCTTTCTGCTCCAGTGGTGCTTCCAAAGCCTGCCCTGTATGACCGCTTTTTGGTGAGAGATCAGGACAGACATTCTTCATACTCACAGCCACAATCCTCTTCATCGCCTCAAGCTTCAGAGAATCTTTGTTGCTGTCCAACATCTCTTTTAAGTCATCGTGTCTGGAGAAAGAGGACAGGCAAAGAAATCAATAATGTTACTGAAATCACAGCTGGCTTTCCATTTTCATTTGCAGAGTGAAAAGGACAAGACACTAACCCTGTTGGTGCTGTACAAATGATGGATAGGTAAAACCCAAGTTTCAACCTAAATTGACCTGTCCGCTGTCATTTGTACAAGCATGATAGCTGTGGTTACTTCACATACTTATATACATATTATATAAGTATATACATATACATATACACATACATATTTATGTATGTAACATAATTCAAGAATTTTAGATGAATGGTACAAAATGTATGGTCAAATGTTGCCAGAATTGGTTACAAGGATGCTGCAAATGTCTCTCAGCATTATTACAATGGGGTTATATAACTATTTCAATATATTCTAAAGAAATGTTTCCATAAAATGTATCTTTTGACTATTTCACTGCAGTTGCATTATATGTTACAAGAAAACAGACACAAACAACAGCATATTTAACCTATAGACACAGTTAACTGATTCATTTTCATACAATGTGTCACACTGCAAAACTTGCACTGCAAGGTTACTTAGGTGGTGCACAATCGAACGTATTCCACAATGATAGCTATTTCCAACATCTACAGATAGTAAGTACTGTATATGGTAGAAAACCATGTAGAAATGTATGCCCTTTACGTTTTTGTGAATAAAGAGTTTTATTTACATTATAATACAGAGGATGTTCTGCAACTGACTGAGCCATAGTAATATGTTATTGCCAGATAACCCTTCAGCCAACTGTTAACCAACTCCAATGCAGGCCTACTGGATCACATTAGTTGTGGCGTGTTCTGTGTTTGTCAGCCTCCATTAACAAGCATGGCCATAAACTAGTGCAAGAGAGACAGATGCATCCATTAATGCAATGACTCCCTTGGAGACAGAGGCCTCTGTCATTCAGGGCTGGGGTAAGGGGGAGTGATTAAATAGCTGCCTGAATGAATCCATGTACACCTCAACTTGTTTCCAAGGCGACAAAGAATGCAATAAAATTGAAGTGAAGATTTCCTGCCTTCCAGTAGTGCCATTGTTTCGGATGATGTGTTTTCCCCGTTTGCGTCTATGCTGTGTGTGTCACACCATGTGTTTATTCTCCCAGGTACTGTGGGTTTGATTCCAGTGCGTCACAGAGCACACATTAAAAAGGTGTGACATGGTGGATACAGCATAGCAGTGGCACTTAGCGCTGCATTTCAAACTGAAATGACATGGAAGCTGAAACATTGACAACTGAAAGGAGATTCTAGCCAGCATATACTCCATGCCACAGTTTGAAAGGTAAAAGTTCAAATGCTACAGAAGTCGCTAATGATTTGAGAAGTACCATATACTCTGCAAAATAGTATGGTACAGAATAAGGAAACAAAAAGATTTTCTAGTAAGTACAAAATCCCTTGGTCTAGACCACTGAATGTTCCAGGCCATAAAAGTAATTGTGTTACAGTACACCCTGACACATTTGCAATCAGCTGGAAATTAATGTGTCAGTGCTTCATTACTCCTTGTGAAATAGTAAAAAATAATAATATGCAAAGGTGTGGAACATACTGCTTCCAACTAGTCTGTAGTCTAAATAAGAAAACACTTCAGAAGCATATCAAGCATCAGAGATTTTAAGTCTTTACCACGTGTTATGTGATATACTTCAGGCAGACTTTTTATTTTAAGTATTGATATACTGTATGTGTTAATACTAACACTTGGATTATGATGCACAAGTTACCAAGTTTACTTTTTACTTATAAACTGTAAGTTTGTAAGTTACTTATGTCCCATAATCCTTTAGAAAAAAAAGTGTTCTGACATGGTTTATAGTTCCCTGTATATGTTACAGCAATTGTAACTCTACACCAGTACCGGCTCTCTAGTTTCTTTGGACTTTGTGCCATTCTGCTCAAGAACAGCTGAATTTACAAACAGCACTGAATTATTCAGCTCAGCGTGGTACAACAGAATACACCAGTGGTCATGTTACCTGGCACCAAAGCCAGGTGATCAGTAAAACTCTTCCATTGAAGGTAGGCCAGTGTTTAAGGTTTCAGCCCTAGATGTGTGGGGGTTTCAATCTTTCAGGACGTAATACTGTTTAACTGGGATAAAATATATTTCAACAAACAAGGTTATGGCGATGTTGATAAGTAAAGTTTTGGTTTGGTTTAGTCACAATTGAAATGTAAAAGTCCATAGTGATCTCATTAAAACGTACCTGCCTCCATATCAAGTTTAAACCCAACACAGTTGTTCTACCATGGTGTTGCACTGAAGTCAAGGCTTAAATAAAGGTAATATATGCGCCATTTGGCCTCAAAACCTACTTCTGCTTTGAGCTACATTTTTCATGGTGTATGCTTGAACAATTTGTGACTAAACAATTTCTCAATTGGCCTCTTCCAGATAAATGTAGCTTCTGGTAATACAGGTAGCAAAACTACTTAGAAAATAAACCTTGTTCAGTATCTGTCAGGAAATAAACCTTTCTCTATAGTTCTACAAAAGACTATTATGCATTGGCTCATTATATTAAAGGCCACCTTGGTAGGTCATTTTCTTTGTACTAAAACTTTGACTTTGGCACATATTACAATTATGTCACTTAGCAAATGCATTTATCCAACACAACTTACAATAAATAGAATTACAAGTACTAGGAGGCAGGTTGAAGCTAGGCATCTTGCTCAAGGGAAATCTTACAGCAAGGCCTGAATCAGGGATTGAACCCAGAACTTTCCGGATGAACTACCTACCTACTCCCAAATACTCTGATCTACAAATTAAAGCTTATTCCACTAATGTCCTGGTTCTAAAACACACCTACTTTGGTGTGCTTAATGCTAAATGCATTAAGACATTGTTCACACAAGCCTGGAGTCTTGTCCTACCGCAGAGGTTGGCTTTGGGATATGCCACCACCTCCACCGCCTTCCTCCTGTAGTGCCCGATCCTCCTGGTCGCCCCCACCACCACCACCACCACCACCACCTCCACCACCACCTCCACCTCCACCTCCACCACCGCCTCGTAGATGCCGCAGCTCGTCCGGTTGAAGGGCATTGTACCAGTTCTGCTGCGCATTGTCAGGGCTCAGCACCGGGCTCTTTGCCTCCTGATGACTCTGGACCTGGCTCTGAACCGTCTTCACCATGTTCACCGCGTTCACCGGCAACTGGAGCAGCCTCTGCATGGCCGTCATCTCCGAAACCGCGAGTCTGACAAAGCTAAACTGAAACGGGCATAGGGGGGAACCACCTGTAGAACTTGGTTTAGACGCGGATAGAGAGAAGGTTCTTCTCAACACTGTTGCTTCTTTTGCAGATGATCAGCTGTGAGGTTGTTTGAGTGCTACACTTTTCCTGTGGATAAGCGCACCCTAGAGCTCCGGATAGAGGCTGCGTTGTGAAATATCCTTTTTCCTAGAGGGGACATATATCTTGAGAGATATCTTGAGATGACACTGTTAAGACTACAAAATAAAGCTGTAAAGCTTCAGTGGCCTGCCGAAAGCCTTTTTCCATCAGAACCAGGTTTATATCCTTGAGGCTCGTAACTCAAATCCTTCAGGGCGGACGGGGGAACGTATCCAGTGAGCAGTCGTCAGCGCTCCAGCCAAGCGGTGCTTAGAGAAAGAGACTGGAACGTTGCGTGCCATCAACCTCTCCTCTCTTGGCCACTCCTGTGGTTCCTGTTTCTGCGTCTCTTCAGGGAGAGTGAGTGCACCACTCTCTCTCTCTCTCTCTCTCTCTCTCTCTCTCTCTCTCTCTCTCTCTCTCTCTCTCTCTCT
>JAODLI010019137.1:0-22630 GCA_027575585.1 Percopsis omiscomaycus
GAAATGGGGGCCATCAGTTCTAGGCAACTAGCAATACTGCGACATCTAGTAGTTGTAGTTCACACACCGTTTAAAACGAGAATCTTCCCAAAAAACAAAAGTTATTGTTTTTTTTTAAGAATCGATTTTTGATCTGGAAATCGATTTAGTATATCGCGAAAATAAATATTGCAATATATCGCTGTATCGATATTTTAGCACAGCCCTAGTACTGTATGCTGTACTGCATGGGTTAAAGGGATAATTATTCAATCTTATCTATGCCCAGTTTGCCATTCACTCATGAGTAAATGCTAACACTAATCCATCCATCCATCCATTCACTGGGTGATCACTATGGAAAAAGCTGTATCTCCTCATATTCGTATTACTGAGAATTTTTGGGCACTTAGGACCAATGGATATTCCTAGAAATTTCCTAGCACGAGACATTGTGAGATGGGCCCAGGACTCCGGGTTTTTTGGTAGCTGCCTTCTACTGACTATTTACAAGTGGATACCTTCTGTGTAAAATACCATCTAGACTCTGTGTCTGTTCCTGCTGCCTAGACCCCCCTGCCTCCCTGTGTTACTAGGCCCTGGAGAGTAGAAGTTTGGCACTGGTGGTCAAAAATGTTTAAACATACACACACAGATGCACAATATACAAGGAGTCACATGATCTAATGGTGGCAACAATAACAAGGCAGACAGACACACACACTTGACACTTACCTGGCGATAGCTTGCTCAGGTATCTAAACATGTTGGTAGACGTGGCATTTTCATCTCCAACTATATAGAGAGCATAACTCTGGGTAAAGAGACAAAGAAACAAAGAGATAAAGCAGGTATTTGAGCATCACACACCTAACGAATGCACGTCTAGAAAGCTTGCACTATACCCGTTTTTTTGTTATTTAATTTAATGAACTAAACTAACTAAATTAAACAAACTACATTTACATGATTTGCATGATTACATATACAGTACATAATATTTATTTTTTAACTGAATGTTTCACACCATAAAATTAAAAAAAAAAAAAACAGACTACCAAATTTTGGAATAAATAAAATTGTGAATGCCAATGCCTTGGCTATTATGTTGTTATTGTAAGTCAACAATAGCATATAATGTATCTGCACTATAATGGCCCTCTGCTGTCGGTGATGCTATTATCATAATAGCGCAAACACACAAGTGAAACAAATTTCCACTGTGTGCATATTGGCCCGCCGACCAAATTTACTGTGTTGAATTGTGTCCCCGCCCACAGAAGACCTCTTAAGACAGCTTCTGTTCAAGTCCATTGAAAGACGACAAGCAAACACACACACAAAGCAGATCAGACAAACTCCTGTCCGTTTTCATCAATGTCAGGCTTAGGCCCCGTCCTTACGGAAACAATGTTTGCCATTTTGTTGCGTTTTGTTGTTACGGGGCCTGAAAACGGGTTCCAGAGAAGAGACTTTGGAAAACTCAATCTTTACGTCGTCATGTCGATAGGCAAAAACTGAGCTTTTTGAAAACGATGCAAAAAAGCTAAGTTACACCGTCACTTGTCACTTGATGACACTCATACCTACTACAGCGTTTTTCACTTGTTTTTTGCGTTTCCATGTGGACGCGGAGGAGTTCTCAAAACACTGTCTCAAGGATGCAAATCTTTTTCAAAACGCAACAAAACTTTGTTTTCACAGGCTTCAGTGTTCAGTGTCTGCTAGTCTCCATGTCTATCTTTTTGTCTATTTACATGTTTATCTCCATTGTTCAAATGTATCTCATTGCATCACTGGGTTTCTATAGGTCACTTGTCTGCCTCTCTACCTCTCTGTCTGTCTGCCTGTCTTACAGCCCATGTCACCTCCCTCCTAATCTTGAGGCACACTGGAGGGTTGCAGACTGGTTAAACGAAGGTTAACACAAACTAAAGGGCATGCTGAGAGACATCGGTAAGATGCACGCACACACACATATATGCTTCCTCCCCTTGACCCAATTGCTTTTATGTCAATGAGAACATAAAAGCAGAGGCCGGCATGTTACTCACACAGACCGTCCAGACATGTCTCAATCACAAGTGAACCCATTTGCCCCCATTATGTGTCTCATCTAATAAGACAGCATGCGCACACAGACACACGCGTCACTTTACATGGGTAATGGAAACCCCTCCACAAGGTGACATTTGTGAGGGTAACAGGTGCTGTTAAAATGCAGCTACAGCTGATGTGCAACCTTTCTCATGATGTTAAACGGGGGCAGGGGGCTTGAAATTGCGGTGGGGTTCCTGTGGGGGCTCCAGCGGGCCCAAGGAAAACGTCATCACGACCAATCAGAATACATTGTGTTGGTCTTTAGCGAGCTCCATCTCAGGTGATACAACATCATCTGCTCAATCAATGAATCAAGTGACAAGTGGCTGTCCCTACCAGGATCAGGAGCCTTGTCCTCTGACAGATGCCCGGCAGGAAGGGGAAGGGCGGGACTTCCTCCCCTCTCAGGCAGCTGCTGAGCCAGCCAAACACGCTGGGAGGCTTGGCCCTCAGGAATGACAAGCGCTGCATCTGGTCGATCTGAGCTGAAAGGACAAAGAGGCGAGACATTGGGGAGTTAAGACATACCGGACATAGTAAGAAAATATATCTGCCATATACAAGTCCATACATGGGGAGAGGGCTAGTGGTCTTGCTCAAACATACAGTAAGCCCTTTTTACACATGGCTACAAGTCGGTTAGAGCCACTCTCTTATCAAAGTGCGATGCTGACGTAACTTATCAACTTATCAACTGTTTTTATCTGCAAGACTGCAGATAGACCTTTCTCTGCCAAAGCTGTTGTACAACGTTGCGCTCTTTTGTCACGCGTCTGGTTCCGGAACGCCAGATTGCTATGGAAAAGGACACACTGGGGTGGCAACAGGCCTGCCTCTGTTTGGTTCAGTATAAAGCGAATGCGGCATAGTGACAGGTCTCCTTAACGGCATTATTGCGGGATCTCTGTATAAAAAGGGCTATAGACTCCAACCAACTACACAAAATGTGTTGTGAGTGCTATTATTAGTAAATAAATAATGGTCTCGCACCCTGGTCCAAGTGGCAGGTCTCTGTGAAGCTGCTGATTAATGAAGGGTAGTCTCTCCAGTACAGATCAACATAGTGCTTCAACTGGAGGTCCCTGCACAAAGTGAGGGGAGGAAACAGAGAGAGAACTAAAGACAGAGAGAAACTAAGAACATAGGAAAGTCTTCATACTATCACACAACACTGAAAGCAATACTGATGACACTCATTTAGTGCTGTCGCCCATCTCAATGTTGCGAGTCAGATCATATACATCTCTCAAGGGATATAAAAAGGCACAGTCCTCCGAGAGGCCATGGCTCTACCTCTAAATATTGGGGCAGCAACAAGCCACTTACCGCTAAATCCAATCTAATATGGATGCATTTCCTGGCATTTAGCTCGCGGAATTTTATTTATAGTAATTAAGAAACTAACTTGGCCTAATTAGTGACTGTCAGACGTAGCTAAGCATTGTGCTTGACATCAGATAATCTATTTTTTTTAATCCCATTGCCTAGCCCAAAACCTCCCCCACTTCTAATCATCCATATGTAAACTACCGTGGCCGCTTTTAAAAGAAAAGTACACTTTTTGGCCAATAAAATACCATCATATTGATTTAGAGATACAGTGTATACAATGTTAATGTTGTAAATGACTATTGTAGCTGCAAAAAATTTCAGCAACCATCACCCCTGTGTTCCAATGGCACGTTGTGTTAGCTAATCCAAGTTTATCATAAAAAGTCAAACTGATCATTAGAAAACCCTTTTGCAATTATGTTAGCACATCTGCAAACTGTCATGTCTATTTGTTTTAGTTCTTGCCACAAACAAAATAATGATTGTTAACAAAATAATTGCAGATTAATGATCATTAATTATCCGTATAAATTTTTTACATACATACATGTAAAATACATCGTTTCCATTGTGATTTATCATAAATTACAAGTTTTATTCAGAACATCTACAGTATGTTGGTGTAATTACCATAATAGGTGAAGTAACTGGTCACAGCATATCACAAAACAAAATCTTGTTTAAAGCTCACTTTCCCTGAGCCCACGTGTTAAAGTAAGCACTGCCTAGTTCTCCCACTACACGTGTTCAGTGTCAAGAACCAATGTCAACGATGAATGGCCACTTCACCACATCACAAGAAGGGGGACTTGACTTTAATGCACACAATGGGTGAAATCAGGATTGTTTTGACTGTGAATGTGCATTCACAAAATGATAGGGGAGGGGCTAGGTGATTGGCGGGCCATGGTTTATTATTTTGCAATTATGAAACACACACACACACACACACACACACACACAAACACCTCCAACATCTAATACTCAGACACACACGCTCTCCGACTCCCACCACTATTACATGTATGATAGTCAAAGAGAAACACACGACTTATCGGGACAAATTACATTCTCCAACCACAATTCACATACACAAGTTACAACCCCCAACTATTAAAACAAACAGACACCTTCTTATAAAACACACACACTTTCTGCAACCTGCTCCACCTCCTGTGAACAAACACCCAGACCTACACAGGCCCCTCTGTACCTGGCCAGCTGTTGCAGCAGACAGACCAGCGAGCTAGCCCCTGCTCTCTGCAGCTGGTCCAGCTGCAGCTCCTGGTAGAGCAGGTGGAGAACGCAGAACAGAGCCGGCATGTGAGAGAAGAGAGGAGCGGAAGTGTCCAGCTTCAGAGACACACCGCAGGGAGGAGACACCTGGAGGAGGGCAAAGGAGACGAGGGACAAGGCAAACACACCAGAGAGGAGGGGATACATTCAACAAGAGAAGAATAATGGAGTTAGCATCATTGTGAAGTCAACACAAAAGAAACAACAAGCGATCACTCCACCGTTGCTGAATACATACAGAGGACAGGGGGGCTGTCTCAGCAGACATGTGGGTGGTGGGGCAGGCAGGTTGGGACACCATCTGACGATGGTAGTGACACCCCAGCATGTAGTCCCAGTCCTACAGAGGCCACAGACAACAGACAGAGAGTCTATGTTTATTCAAAGAAGCGATGATTGAAGTATCTTTATTTAGTGTGTTTTAATTAAATTTTCTCTTTTATCTTTATATGATATAGTATTTTTCCTGGAAATTCAATTGAGGCCTTACCAGATGGAGAAAGCTGCATCTGGTACTGTAAGGCCTACTTCTGCCTAATACAGTGAATTACATATGAATGTGGCTTCATACTGCCTAATAGAGGGCGCCCCACAACACTGCCCAAGTCACGTAAAGCTGTTCTGGCCACCGAAGTTATAGACTTTGATGGGAAATTAGTGCCCGTGCCCCAACAGTTATGACAACAACATGCATTCATTCAGCCACTTCACACAGACTCAATTATCATGCAGTTTAGCATCATATCCCATACAGTTTGATAGCTAGATACTGTAGCCTGTATGGCTCATAAACATTTTCCCATATCACTGACAGCAGATCAGGAGTTGTTTAAAAGTGAAAGTAACTGACTCCCCATCCTAGTACAGGAAAATGACAAATAAGGACATTTACAGTGTTTCCCGTACAGTAGACATCAATATTTTACATTTTCCTTGGTGGAGTGGAAAGTTGCTATGCAGGAATAACGGACTGGACCTTTAAATAGCTAGAACACACCCAAAATGAAACAATGCGTCTGTTGGTATGACCCCAGCTGAGGACATTATCTTAAATGAACCACTATTTCCAGTACTGGAAACTAAAGTGCTAATCCTGTGCTATACAGGATTCACAGCATCAGGAAGACACACAAACACACCTCATCAGAGCCTCCATCAGAGGGACGGGCCTTCTTGGCTGCAATCACTGGAGAGAGAGGCACTTCAAAATGGAGCTGGGGGTTAATTACAGGAGGACACCGGGGTCAATGAGGGCCGCCTATTGGTTTCAGAATAGTGGCATAGTGTTAAGTGTTGCCTCACGTTGCGTGTCCAGCCCAGGCGCTCAGTGTTGTAGCCCATGAGAGTCATGAAACAGGTGACAAAGAGGTTCCACTCGGTGTGTGCACTGGGTCCTCCAGGGGCATTGTAGATGTTATACCACTTCGCCAAGACCTGGGCAGAGACATTATTACTACATACTGCAGGGTATTGGCTACATTATATAGCTGTTGTGTTATATAAAAAATACATTTGTAAAATAATTACAGTATTTCGACTAATTCTACCAACAGTTCAGTTCTAATATGTCCACATACTGGTTAAATACACGACTAGCATTAACTGTTATGAAAAATGCCACCGTGTTGAAAAAAATAGGGTGAAATGTAAATTTAAAGTTAAGAGTTTCTCGCTGCTTACAAGACTACAGAGGAATCGGGCCTACTGCTGTAACCTTCTTCCAAAACGGTCAATTGTTTCTTGTAACTACTAGAAACCAATACACTGTATTGTGCAGCACCACTGAAGGTCTGTACCCACCTTAAGGGCTGCTTCTTTGGGCAGGATAAAGCGAATGGCTTGGAGGCACTTCCTCACTAAAGAAAATGAAAAACAGAAAAGAAAGGCGCAATTTTAAAACTTTTAACAATACCTTGACTTGGGATAAAAGAAAAAAAAAAACTTAAATGACTTATTGGTGTCGGGCCTTTCACAAGAAAGTTTAATCTCAGTCAGGGGTTTTGCATTGTGAGAGAAAATACTCCTCATGGTGTATATTGGAAAACAATGATTTGCCTTCAACTAAGTCCTTCAGTTGAGAAACTACTTTAAAACTAAATTAGAGACCAAAAGAACAAAAAGAAAATTAGCTCTCCCTGCTTTCTGAGGTCTGACGTTCCTCCGGTGTGACCATGTCTCTTCTCTCAGCGTACGAATGAACAGTACTAACTACAAAAGTAATAAGTGTTACGGTACGGTGTGTCCGACACCTAATCAAGTCACCAGGCTATCTTAATTAGATGGCGGGCTGGGAAAGGTCAGGGAAGAGGGGGATAAATGCCATTTCATTAGCAGCAGAATGCCTCATCGGTAAGATCAATTACTACATAATGGGCAGCAACAGAAAAACACAAAATCACACTCAAAGTGGATCATCACGTTAGCAACAAACTCAGCATACATGCTGCCCCTGTGCTTGCAAGCAAGGCTTTTATCAACACATGGCAAAATAGAACACTGGATAAGTGAAAATTAAAAACTTTCTAGTTCACAGTCAAGATTCCCTACACTCAAAATTGGGTTTTCCATGTACTTAACTCCTCTTGGTGGCTTGTGCTTAGCTATATAATTCATTTAGTGATTAGTATTTCCCACCGGGATAGTTTTTTCTAATTTTTCCACTGAAAAGGCATGTAACTAACTATCACCTATCTTAAAGAAAATGTAGTTTCCTTGAAAAAAAAAAAAAAAAAAAAAAAAAAAGAAGACAATAAAATAATCTGCAAGACTGTTAAAGAGTTACAATAATTACCCATTAAACAATAGTTGAGATCAGTCACATACAAGTTATTTTTAATATTACTTTTAGTACAGGGATTCAGCGGGTCCTTAAAGTCTAAAATCCAATCTGAATTTTAGGCCTTTAAAATGTCTTGAATACAATTTTGACAGGTCTTAAAAATTGATTGGATTATGAAGTTAACCTTACTTTTACTGTAAACAGTTGCATTAACTTCAGTCTCACTTTTAAATGTATGTTTGGTAAAAAAAATATTTTTTACCAAAAATACACTGTTGATTTGGAGCACAAATACGCTGTTGATTGGAGCACACCTAGCATGTGGGCTATCGTGGCGTCTCATCAAAACAATATCTACTTCTAGAAGTAATAAGTTAAAATTCACCCCCGGCTGTGTGCATGCCATTAGTCTGGGTTTTGGATTTCTTCACTGACAGACCACAGGTGGAGAGGATGGGATCCAAGCAATAATAATTTTTGTATTAATTCATAGTGTTTTTTTTCTTTCTTGTGCTGCTCTTTTAACTGCCTCTCTGCCTGTCTTAATAAAAAAAAACTGACTCCATGAGCTACGCACAAGAATTCCTATGTACCTGTACTTCCTGTATCTGTGAAAATGGCAATGAAGGTCTAATCTCCAGGGTGTCATACCATTTATTATCTGACTGTTTACTTCCAAGGCAAAACAACAAAGTGTACAGAGTTTACCTTTATGGCATTGTAGGGAGGTTTTAGTTAAAACTACGCATCTCCTGTGCTGATTAGACATGCTGGGAATAGTTCTGAACTGACAGCAATTGTATTTCTTCTAAATGTCACTTATGATAATACAGAGATAATACTTAATGCTCAATAATCACAGTAACATAATATAAATGCCATATGAATATAGATCTGTGTGTATATACAAAAGAACACAAAATCCCAAACTGGAACACAATGGCAGGTAAAACTACAAAAATCCACAACACGGATTAGCTAAATGTGTACTATGTTACAAATGCAATTGCTTGACTTCAGTGATTTGTCTGCCCTCTTAGATACCAACGGCTGGACAGAGGTAACCCTTCCCCAACTCTCTCCCCCTCGTGCTGGACATTCTATCATCGTTATGGAAACCGTCAGCCACCACTGCCTCAGGACAGCGGATGACGAAGACGACCGCACCACCAGAGTCTTGCTTGTGTTTGGAGGCGGTGACAACGAACGCAACTTCTACTCTGACCTGACAACCGTTGCCGTGGATGATTTGCTCAACACAATTTAAGACAGTAATTAAAAAATATATATATATATATATTTTTCTTCGTAAATTAAAGAAGTGTTTTTTAAAAGTTTATGCTACATTTGAATTATTTTGTGAATATGCGGTTACAATTTTAGTAACTTCTTAGGGAGACTTATTTTCTGAACTATCATGACATTGTTTATTGTTTTATTTGTTCAATACACACTTTCTATAGAGTAAAACTCCCACTGTGATCATTTTGGTAGATCTATTATTTATGGGCTTCTTAAAATGCCTATCCTTTGTTATTCATACAGTAGCCTAGTGCTGTACGTTCTCTTTAAACATAAATCCGTGTTGCACAGTACAATAAACAATAGTGTGGCATTAACATGGTGAAAAGGTGTATCGATGTTAAACATCTAATTTGTATTATAACCCTATGGTACTTGCACTATAGTTTCGGGGGGATGGGGGGGGTATATAGAGTATGATACGATAGCATAATAACAAATGTTATCATTTTACACTGTATATCTTTTTTGAATATACCTTTTAAGAATTGTACAGTTAAACTTCGGTTTGCCGATTGACTGTCTCTTCAAAATTATACATCATGAAATTTTTCATGATGTAGTGATTAATTTGTTATCAACTGCTTTCTAAAAGTCCCACAATTTAGACGGATCAAATGCAATTTGAAGTCGTACATTTTATTAAGTTATGTTATTTATATTGTAGGTCTACATAAAATGTATATGTACATTCATAATGACAATAATCTTGATCCATCCCTTGAGGCAACCTAATGGATCATTTTCTGTTATAAAGTCAGAGAATTTCCCCTCATTAATGTAACACTAAATATGTTGATGCATGACATTTCCTGAAACAGTAAGCCAGGCAAAGCATAGCACAGTGAGCTCAAAACACAGAAAATCATTAGTCTTCATATGGAAAATAATGTCGGATAAGTGATAAAATATAAGTCACTGTGGGAAGGAAACCAAGCCCAACACAATGCAACAAAGTTGCAACAGGATACTCTCGAAGTTACTAAACTGCAAAGATAAGGAAGGTTTTAAGGTAAATGGAGGCCTATGCGTACATGCATAAATAAAAATATGGTTATGGGGTGTGTATTTAGCTGATGTAGTAAAACTGCTCCATAGGTCACCTGTTTAAGTAGACCAAGTCATATGAGCCACCGGGCTTTGGCTGAAGGCTGCTGTAAAGAGGACTGCTCATTATCTGAGGTGTGAGGGCAAGCTTAGCAGGCAGGCCCTGAGGTCTGTAACGGCCCCAGGCATTTTGCCCACGTTCTCCCATCGCCTGGTGCTGAAATCGTAACGGTGGACCAGTCCGGATTCGCTATAGTCCTCCTGGCAGTATCCTCCCAGGAGGTAGAGCTTCTCTTCCAGGACGACAGAGGCAGCGCCAACATGGGGGACCGGGAGAGATGCGAAGGCACTCCAGGAGTCGGATTCCGGATCGTATGCCTCGCAGGCCAGCTGGTCCGTGTAAAACTTCTTCAGGTTCCGCACTCCGCCTGCCACATAAAGACGGTGGCAAAGGGCCTCCATGCAGTGTTGGGCGCGGTCCTGGGCCATGTTCGCCAAGTAGGATCCTTTCCTCTCGGGGTGGTACGCGAGGAGGGAGGCCAGACATCGGTATTTACTGTCGAATCCTCCCGAGATAAAGATCTCTCCGTCGAGGACCGTGACAGCCTGGCCACTTAACGCTTGGTCCAGGGGTTCAGTGTAACTGGAAAGAATTACATTTGACAAATTGAATTTAACAATTGGTTTTGTTGAGAAGTTTGTGTGATTGAAGAAGACTAGAATATACTAGATTGTTTAACTGACATGTTAAACTGAAATTAGTCAAGTTTCACCGGTAATGCCTTAGAAAGGTTATAGGGCAATTTCACATTAAATACCCGCGTTAAATCTGTTTCTTGAAATGCAAAACCTTAAATAAATGGAAAGCAAGCGGTAGATAAGCAATATAGAAACAATATGAAATATATAAGTTTCCACTATTCCCCCTCATTAATATTGATGCAGTACATACTTTTCAGTCAATATTAATCTTTTTCACTTTCATTTTTATTAATTTGTTATTTGGCTGTACAGACAGCCAACATATGTTTGGAATGATAATGTTGAAATATATTCCATGCACATATTCCTTGCACATTACCTCCAGGAGTTCAAGGCAGAGTTGTAGACTTCCACGCTGTCTATGTTGGTGTTGATCTCCCTGTCTCCACCAATGGCATAGAGACACTTCCCTCGCACTGCCACTTGGAAGTTACTTCTGAACTCCAGCATGTCGGCCAGCTTCTTCCAGCTGCCCTGCATGGGGTCATATCTGATGGATGGGGTTGTTTGTGTGTGTGAGTGATTGAGAGAGAGAGAAATAAAATAAGTATTACCTTCATCCTAAAGTTACACTCCTCAATTTTTGTTTTTGAATGTTTGCAAAATGTGATTGAAACAACCATTATGATAACATTGTTTTGGTTTGAGCACCCGTTGAGTTGCTGGCCCTCCTCTCTACACCTCCCCCTACAGCACTTCCTCTCTATCCCCCCCCTATTGTGCATAGTTGTGCTTAAAAACGTGACTTGACTTAATTTGATGGCTTTACCATTATATTATATTATGTTTTTTATCTAGCAATTTCCTTTTGTATAGTTAGAATTTCATAAAGTATGAGACTCTATCTGATTGGCAAAGCACTTTGTAAAAGTGCTAGTGAACTAATTTTTACTACCTGAGGAAGTTACAATAATCTGAGATAGAATTGTGAATTTAGTTGTAAAAGTATATAAAATAAAACAACAGAATATTTAATGCTTTTCCTTTTCACCTGTAGACAGACTTCATAGTGTCATCTTTTGTGTAGTAGTCACATCCTCCAGCCACGTACAACATCCCATCCATCACTCCAACGCCATGCTTGAACCTCGGCTTATGTGGCATCTCCGTCAGTTTCCTCCACTCCATCTTCTTCACCAACCCCGTGCCGCTGCGGATTGAGTTGGCGAACCAGAGTTCCCTGCTTGGTAGGCGCAGACCCATGTCTAGATTCAGCTGGTCTCCTCCGACCAGAACCAGTGCATCCTTTGGCCTTCTGACCCGACACACGGGGAGGCTGAAGCCGAACTCCTTCAGTGCTGAACTGTAGAGCGCCACCTCTGTGTTTCCACTGCACTCCAAGCGAAGGTTGATGGCCCTGACCTCCCTGAACTCTCGAAAGGTCATGAGGGGGAATCGGACTTCGGTCATCAGTAGGCCAGCCAGGCCAAGCCTCTTCTGAATATCAGCCTCTACCCAGGAGACCACAGCTCGGAACACAGCCAACTCCGACGGCGCGCATAGACTGTCAGAGCGGAGGTAGTGGATAAGCTTCTCAGCTGCTAGGTCCTCAAATTTAGACGTGGTCGACACCTCCCAAAAGTTCCTCAGTATGAAGTCGTCGGCCGCCTCTAGGAGATCTGACATCCCGTAAGCTTCAGCAAAAGAAGCCACGTCCAGGCAGGAACTGACCTCCATTTCCCGGTGCATGAAGTCAAGGCATAGCGACAGGGCGGGCTGAAACTGAAGCTGTAGTGCAGTGCAGGAAATCTCAAAAACATTGTCCCAGCTGAGGAGGAGGACCCCGCTGTAGGAGCAGTCAATCAGATTCTGCAACTCAGAGGCCGATAGGGAGGGGAGGGCCACACGGGGCTGATTAGATTCTTGCATCCCACAGGTGAACATCCCCCGGAAGTAATCACTGCTGGCTGCCAGAAGGACTCTGTGAACTGGTGGAAGACGGGTGAAGGGCTTTAAATACAGTTTTAAATACAGTATGACTTCCTCTATGTCCTCTATCATAAAATTCCAGATTTTCCAGTAGTGTGCTCAGTTGGTTTGTCTAAAGGGCCCTAATAGGGATGGATCCATATTGAAATCTGGCCAATCAAATATAATTTCTCTCTCAAAATCATTGTGTTTCTGGATTGTAACGGTCAGAACACTCCCAGTCCCATTGCCAATCAAGCTGGGACATGTTAAAAAGTGCAACACCAACTGAAAGGGAATATTCAGGGAGGAAATGTCAAAAAAGACTGTTGGAAATTGATATGGAATGATATGGTGCCTTTAAGATGTCCCGTGACAGGTCTAAAATGTCTAAAGACGGGTCATGTGAAAAGTCTTGAGACGTCTTAAAGAAAATACTACGTAGGTGGGTTACCTTCATATTCTAGACCTATGTCAAAACTGCTATATCATAAGAAGATATTTGCCTTACGGACCATAGAAAGATGCTGTGTTGACCTCCAACGCAACATCGCAGCCAACTCTCTCTGTCCACAGCACTTTGGTGCGCTGAAAACTGATCTCCACCTGATCTTCAGCAGAGAGCTTTCTCTCCTCTTTCTTATGATCTCCAGCCTCCTTCATGTTCTCCTCCAGCCCAGCACACAGATCCATAACTCTGGGGACCCCCAGCGTTTGAGCTGCAGCTTGTATCTGGGTTGCAGTGTCCCGGTTCAGGCCTGCTATGGCTCCAGTGTAGGTAAACTCCAGGATCGCCCGCAGCCCGACAAGATCCACCTCCGGCCCCAGACACAGGGACCACTTCTGGGCTTCCGTGTCTACGCCGCCATCTTGTCTTTCTCCACTCTCTCTTCCTACGGCCCTGTCCTTCAGTCTGTTCTCGACGAGGGAGCTGACAGCAGCCAGGATGGGGGAATGGGCAGGAAAACTCTTTCCATCCTTGATGCACAATGTTAGGTCAGTGAGAATGGAGGAATCCTGGAACTGCTTCAAGGCCTTGAAGACCTCTTCAGGGTAGCGGTGGCCAATGTAAGTCTTTACTTTATTACTCGAGTCCATGTTGTTGTTCTGTCTCTTATGTTCTTCTTTCCTGTCCTGGCTAGATGTGACGATGTCACTCGCTTCCGCCTGCCCCTCTTCTCGATCACCCCTTTTGCTCGTCAATCCCATCTTGTCATCGTTGTAGGCCACAATTCTCCTTAGGCGGCGCTCGTCTTCCTCCACCCCTTGTCCACCCTCTTCAACTGCTCTTCTCCGCCTCTCCTTCTCTTTCCTCCATCGTTCTTCCCATTCCATTGGGAGTCTTGTGAATTCCATGGCAGTGGTTTATCTATATCTAACCGTTTTTACTGCTAACTTCTAAAACAAATCTTAGTTACTGTTTCTACTGTCCTTCTGTCACCTCCAGAAAGCCTAATTTAGATTTGCAGACTCACTTCAGTCTGGGACTGTAAACAACCTGCTATTTATAACTGCTAGCTCAGAGAGAGACTGAGACTGTGCAAACTTGTGAGAGGCAGGTTGATTGTGACACTATTAATGCTATTAAAGGGAAACTCTAGACCAATGTCAATCCCATTTCGTATATCCTTTCCAAAAACAGCTAGCGATTGCACATCAACAGTAAAAGGTAGGTAGCCTAATGTTATGTCTCTCAGTTTACAGTTAATTGTTACCTAACCATATTCTGAATGAGAACAAGCAAACACTATTCTTCTTCCTATTATTATTCTTATGAGTCAGCATCTAGAATTACACTGCTTTAAACCAGATCTGGGTAAGAAACAAGAAACAAGGAAAACGGATCACTGTCACAGAGTATATGCTCAAATTTGAATAATTTAATTTACAGATTTAAAAGTAATTATCATGAAAATAGAAAACATGAAATAGAAACTCTCTATTTGACATAATATACAAGTCAAATCAAATCAAAATTAAGTCATTTAAACCAGTGAGTGAGTAATCAGTAAATCAGCATTGTATACAAAAGCTGTAAATCGCATATATTCTGTTACTGTTTTTTTGCTTACATTGTCTTTTAGATAAAGTATATAGTATATATATATATATATACGTATATAGTATATATAGTTCAGACAGAAAGATGTGGGCACAATCACAATCTTGTCATCTAGTAGCCTTGTCATCTACTCCATTGGGAAGACCAGGAACCCACTAAAAACACTGTAAAACATTGCTCCACCTTCCCACAGGATAATATTGATTGTATCACCCTGAATCAGGTTCAGAATGACTGTATTACTGGTGACGTCACTAGCATCAAGTCCCATAAATTTGTAGGTGCTTTCCAAATTTCCATTCTTTACCAAAATGGCTCCTGAGGTATTGCCACTGTAGCCAAAAGTCATGAATGTGAAGTGGTAGACCCCTTTTACTGGAGCAGTGAAGATACCTGTTAGAGAATTCATAATGGACAGCAGTTATTATGATGAGAACTCAAAGAAACTTAAATGGAGTTTAGAGCTAACCTCTTTGGAGAGGTGGTTGGGTTTGGATTCAGATCTCTAATCTCAGATCTTTAAAAGTACACCTTTTAAAAAGTATTAAAACTTTGTTCTCCTTACAGTCTTGCACTGTCACGACCCCGCCTGTTCCCAGTTTTTGTCGTGTCTCTTGTCTTCCCCAGTGTCTAGTTCCATGTTCCCCTAGTGTGTCTACCTTGTTCCCCTGTGTTCTTCCTGGCCCCTCACTTGCTCCGCCCTGCTTCCTTTTATGGTCCTTCCCCTCGTTTCCCAATCACCGCCCTCACCCAGAAACTGTACCAATTACTCTAAATGTTGTTGTTTTCTTTCCAGTATGTCATTGTTCCAAATAATTCTTTCATCTAGCTCTACAGAATTTAAGTCATTTACACAATTACATGGCTCCGTCATTAGTGGGTGTATGTCCTCAGGCATACACAATCGTTCGTACTTTAGCATAGAAGAAACACAATCAAAGCACAAAAGCAGCATCAGTACCTTCATTTTTGAATCTTTCCCTTTTGTGTGTGTGTGTGTGTACCCATGGCGTATTCACTGTAAGTTACAGTGAATACTAATCATGGGTCATGGGTTCAAGCCCCAGAGTTGGCCTTCCTGTAAGCTTCCTTGAGCAAGATGCCTATCCCCTATCTATATATTCAAGACATGTATTAAATAGCACACAGGAAGTCTAATACCAATACTTGTATATACAAATACAGTATATGTTTAAAACCAATGACCAGGGAGGGCATGTATGATGGCTGTGTACTAAACTATTTTGTTAAGTTGTTGCAAATATTCCTCCAACCAGAAACGGCTCGCTGGCTGCACGGGACAGCTGTACATTAGCAAAAGGGTGTCAACACTTGCTTACACCACACACGTGATTTGTTCACAAGTTCACACTGCAAGAAGAAAATACTGACAGGGAATATATTACCTCAGTAATTAGAAGCAGGGATACAGGAACCACCGCGTCAAAACAGCCACCTTAAATAAATAACAGAAGCCTACTGTAACTCTAACCCTAGCTCTAAGGAAGTAAAACAGGTGCGATGGAATATTGGGGGATAATAAAATATACCTTTGCCAGGAGTTTAACGCCTTTTTTATCTCTCAGTTCGAGGGGAAGAAAACCACAATAAGTTGAAAAATACGTTTATTTTATTCATTTACTTTTACATCTCGACATTTTACAGTACATTGTTGATGAAATCCCAGACTCCAAGCTGCTAGTAATGACTGGCAATCAAAATATACTTGATTGTGAACATGCACCACATTTACAGTAAATTAAACTATTCTCCTTCATTTAAATGCAGAAGCAAATCAAACTTTTAGATATACTGTAGATATTAATAGTCTATCGCACAAAACTCATAAAGTGAGAGGACATTTTTATTGAATATTTTGACTATAAATAGTTGATACATAAATAACTCTTTCTTTCCAAAATAAGGTGAATATTACACATGGTGCAATACAGTTCAATATATAACTATAGTATATACAAACTGACACACCCATCACATGGCCTACACTCGCAATTTAGATGGCAGACTTAGCACAGCAGCCCGTAGGTCGTTGTTGGGCCCCGGCATATTGCCCATGTTTTCCCATTTTTGCGATGTAGAATCGTAACGATGGGCCCTCTTTATGTCATAATAGTTTTCGTGGCTGTAGCCCCCTAGCACATAAAACTTCCCCTCCAATACTACAGACCCTGCTCCAACATGAGCTATGGGCAAAGGTGTAAAGGCAGTCCAGGAGTTCTTGGTAGGGCTGTACACCTCACAAGCCAGCATGTCAACGGTAGCCATGTTGTCTTGGGATATTCCACCTGCGACATAAAGAAGGTCTTCCAGGGTTTCCATGCAGTGGTAAGCCCGAGGTTTTGCCATGTCTGCTAAATAGGTGCTTCCTTTCTTTGGGTGGTAGAGAAACATAGACACTAGACACTCATTTCTGCTGTTCAACCCCCCTGATATGAAGATCTGATCGTGTAAGCTTCGGGCCACGTGTCCATGTAGCTCCATATCCAAAGGTTGCATGAAGCTAAGGAAAAAAGAGAAATTGATTGACATCTGTTGCCACAAATAATATAACTTTGATAAAAGTAAACCCCCATGCATTTTACCTCCAGGAATTGGTGGTGGGGCAGTACCGCTCCACAGTCTCCACACTATATAGCCCGCAATGTCCACCTATGGCATACAGCATCCCCTCCAGCACGGCCACAGAGAAGAAGCTTCTTGGGGCATTCATGTCAGCCAGTCTCTCCCAGCTGTTCTTTAAGGGATCAAACCTAGGAAAGTTGATTTGTGTTTTGATTTGGCTAGCATCTTTAATACACAAAGCAATTAAAAGTGCTTCACATTAGTAATAATAAACAGGTCAGATGCAGAATTAAGAGCAAAGAACAAAAAACACACAATATAAAGCAATAAACCAGTCAGAAACCAACCTCTAAGACCTAGGAGCAAGCCTCTATTTATGACAACAAAACTCAAAACAGTGGTAACATGAGCATGGATAATACAGAAATGGGAACCACACATGCTCAAAAGTACATATTTGATTTTATAATGGCTTCTTAAAAACCCAATATTACCTGTAAGTAGAATTTAAAAGGTCCTCCCTGCCGTAATAGCTTCTTCCTCCAATCACATACAACTGTCCTCCAAGCACAGCCACCTCATGACTAAACCTCGATGACTCTGGCATCACTCCCAGCTTCCTCCATTCCATGACCTTCCTGATGCCTGTATGGTTTCTCACAGAATTCCCAAACCACATATCTCTGCTGGTGCTGCGGTTGTAATCCTCAGTGATATGGTCCCCTCCCACCAAGACCATGCTTTCTTTAGGCAGGTAGACCCTGCACTCGCTCTTGAGTGCACCATCAGTGGAGCAAAAGTCCTGAAAAATGGTCTCATAGAGGTCTGACAAGCTGTGTTTGGACCACATGTTCATATTCTGCACCTCTTTGAATTCCATGAAAGTCATAAGAGGAAAATTGATGGTTTTCATGAGATTTTCTGCGAACCTCAGCCTTTTCTTGGGCTTCGCTTGTATCCAGGCCACTACCGCTTTAAATACAACAAGTTCCGATGGGACACAGAGGGACAGACTGTTAAGGTATTTCAGGAGCTGTTTTTCCGGAAGGTCCTTGAATTTAGAGGTGCGTGCCACTTTTTGGAATTGCCGCAGGACAAAGTCATTAGCAGCTTCAAGGACATCTGCCATTTCAAAAGCCTCAGCAAATGACACCACATCCAGGCAGGAGTGGGGATTTAGTTCATTCTTCAAGAAGTAGAGGCACAGTGAGAGGGTGGGCTGGTACTGGAGCTGAAGGGAGATTCCCGTGATTTCAAAGATTATTCCCCAGGTGAGGCGGAGGACCCCACTATATGAGCTGTCGATCAGAGGCGCCAGGTCAGAAGCCAAAAGGAAGGGGAGGGCCACATGGGGCTGATGGGATTCTTTCATCCCGCTGGTGAACATCCCACGGAAGTAATCACTGCTCGCTGCCAGAATGACTTTGTGGACTGAAGGCAAGTAAGAGGGTGATTAGAGGAAGAATTTGGGGGTTATTCCCCCACATTCTGTATTTTAAAGAAATAAAATGCATTTTTCAGACTTTTTCAATAATCAAGGTTAATAATATTGTTTCCATAATTGTGCATCATACTGCAGTACTGGATACTTTAAGGGCCCTACTGTAGTTTTAGGGTCAAGACGAAAGCGGAGGTGCATGGCTCAAGTTTACGGTGCAGGTAGGTTTACGGTGCAGGTAGGTTTACGGTGCAGGTCGGTTTAAGGTGCGGTCGGTTTAAGGTGCGGTCAATACTTTTTTGCTCTTTTCGGGACATACAGCGGTAATCAGGCGCAACGGTGTCGCAGTTGCAAAAGGGTTGGATTAACTGTAACAATGCAAACTGCTACTTTTGTAATGGACGGCAAAAGTCTAGACCGGCTAGGGCAGTAAAGCTTCTCTTGTCACCATGTTGTTTTGTGTGCGTAATGACGCACAATGACGTCAGTGTTTTATGTTGGAAGACAATGATACACTTTCAAGTCATTAGTTAAATTATTCATGAAATAGGCCAACGTTGGTTGGCCCATCTGAGCGCCTGTGGGCGTGTTGGTTTTAGAATTAGGTGTGGTCAGGCTAATTATTGGCGCATTGCTATCTTGAGGCGCTGGAAAGTGATTGTGCGATTGGCCAACAAAAACCTGGTCTGAAGTCAATGGCGCATTATTTCTGTTAGTTTAAGTGCGCGTTTTCATGATGCGTGTGTATACACACATAGGGACACAGCAGCGCACAAACATGCAAAAGGTAAAAAATAATACGATTCCAATGTGAAAGATTATTGTGTACATCACGATATTTTATCCTGCTGGCATCCTGCTGTTGCCGTAGATGGTCTGCTTCATCTGCAGATCTGTTTCCTCTGGAAAATGCGCCATTAAATTAGCAGTCCGCCATGGTGCAAGCGCACCTGCAGGTTAAAGGGAATGGGAGATGACACTGATTGGTTTATCGCATGCTACGCCCAAGACACACTCATGAATAATTAAGAGACTAAGTCCGACCCTTTTTAACCATGCACCTGGCACTGCGGCCATTTCCGTTAAACTAGCGTGTCCAAGTGGATTTGGACACGCCCTAAATGCACTTGTTCCATATGCTAGACCGTGCGCTTAGCAAAATTTTGATTTATTTGGCACCAAACTAGCACTGCGTCACCTGATTTTGACTGACATGCGCATCCCCATGCTTTTTGGCGCAAGCGATGTCATGGCAAGCCGGGAAATTAGCAAATGTGCCCAGGTGAGAAAAAAACCACCTTGCGCCCAATGAAATTGTCACTACGCCTGCTTTAGCGCTACTGGCTTTGCGCCATCCGGAAGCTAGAGCCCTAAGTGTTTAGTTACGCAACATGACCAAATACTAAAGCCTACTCACCGTGGAGCGAAGCCCCAAGGGGCTCCAAAACGACGTCACAACCCACTCTCTCCATCCACAGCTCCTTGATGCACTTAAGACTGATCTTCATCTGTTCTGCAGCTCGGACCCTCTCTTCTGTTTCAATCTCTTCCTTATTCTTGTCCACGTTGAGCTCAGCACACAGATCCATAACTCTGGGGACCCCCAGTGTTTGAGCTGCAGCTTTTATCTGGGTTGCAGTGTCCCTGTTCAGACCTGCTATGGCTCCGGTGTAGGCAAACTCCAGGATCGCTCGCAGCCCGACAAGATCCACCTCCGGCCCCAGACACACAGACCACCTCTGGGCTTTTATATCTGTGCTGACTTTTTGTCTTTCTCCACTTCTCCCTCTTCCTACGGCCCTGTCCTTCAGTCTATTCTTGACGAGGGCGCTGACAGCAGCCAGGACGGGGGAATGGGCTGGGAAACTCTTTCCATCCTCAGTGCACAATGTTAGGTCAGTGAGAATGGAGGAATCCCTAAACTCCTTCAGGGTACTGAATATGTCCGAGGCATGACTATCTCTGCTATAAACTTTCACTACATCTGCCTCATCTTCCAAGTCATCTTCGGTTGAGTTTTCATCTGTTTCGTCATCAGTTGACATCACCTGTTCTTCGTTCTTTTTCCCCTGTTCATCCTGGGTCGTCCGTAACACGAAATTATTGTAACTCGAAGAAGCTGCTTCTATATCTGCTTCAGGTGTAAAATCTTTATTTTCTTCTCCCTGACTACTGCAATTCTTCTGCACTGTCGGAGCCATTGGAAAGCTATCTTTTTGACACCGTTGTCTTTGTTCGTACGTGGGATTTGCTAGTTCCTCACTGTGTCCATTTGCTTGAAAAGGTTCCACTGAACTGTCAAGGTCGTCACCATGTGTCTTGGTTTGGTCACGGCCAATCCGAGGCTCCTGCTTCGCCACCGCCGGCTCCTCTGTGCCGTCTGCTGCATTCTCCGTGCTTTTCTGCATTCCCTCCACCTTCCACTCCTCCCCTTTTCCCTCCCTGTTCGTCTGCTCCTCTTCATTGGCTTCTTCTTCCACCTTCACTTCTTTTATAACTTCTGGATCTTTCTCAGCCTCCCCCACTGCCTTTCTCTCATTGTATGTCTTCATCGCTCCCTTATCCACCATACCTTTTTTCTCTAACCTTACCTCAGCTTCCTCTGCAACATGTGCCTTTGTTTCCTCTATTGCTCCCTCCTCTTCCTCGCTCACCTCCTCTTCTTCGCCCTCGCTATTGCCTATTCTTCTGGCCTCCACATATCCCTCCCGCGCTCCCGCTAACTGCATCTTGGCCCACCCCCCCGAACGACTCACCCTCCTTCTCCATCGCTGCTTCCTTTTCCTCTCCATCAATCTCTTCCATTTATACCACTCCATTTGGAGGTACGAGTTGGTTACTGCCATAATGCCAGCTGTACTGTACTGCAAACAGTGGGGGGGTTTCTCCTTGCTGCTCTATAGATAAGTTCACTGAGAAATAAAAGTTCAATCCATGTATACCCAATAGCAGTCAATTTTTCTATCAGTTTAATATTGGTGTTCCATGCAGCACTCTCATCTTCTACAGGCACCAACTGGGACATCTGTTTTATTCCCTCTGCCCTCCCTCCTGAGTGACACAAGTACGTATGAATCCTCATACAACCAAATACTTACCTCACACAGCTAAATATACTCTGAAACTATGCAGATCATATCACTGAGTAATGCATGAATTATATTAACAGCCTTAAACTTTAAACAGGATGAACTGCTATCCTCCGTTTAATTACATTAAAGAACCGGTTGATCAGTCACCCTGTTCAGTAGGTCAGAAATGCTTTATCCATGCATCTGACATTTTCAGCTAACGCTTTTCTGCAGTCAGTTGCTGTAGTGGTCTTGTTTTATAGTGTTTTTATTTAAACTCCCTTATTCTTATTTAACAAGAGATCTGAACGTGCAAGCACATCTCTGCCCATGCAAGGTGATTATTCAAGATGCTCCAAGGCCTTGGCAGCCATTCCCAGTACACTCACGGCCATGTGATTTGGATCAGAATTAAATACCAAAGGTCACCAGCCAGTCGGGATCACATTGCTCCCCCAAGGCAAACATTGTGGTATCTGGGTCAAGGAGTGGTAGTAAAGGTCCAGACGGAAAAAGCTAAAGGGAAAACAACAACAATTTCCACCTGTTGTCTTCTCTACTGACAGGGGAAACCAACAACCACAGCTCATTTTGACCCTGACCTGTAGAGCATTTTAGCAGAATATGCTAATTATCAATAGTCAATGTCACAGTTTGTTATTATGACCTTTATTATATCCACATTATCTGTAATTATGCAACAGCTCTTCCTGGCTTTTTTTTACTTGGTAAGAAATTACATAGCAGGGTTAGCAACTGACAATCTATTCCCTTCAAATATAAATTTGTTGACACCCTATTTGGTGTCAAAGAAGTACCAGAAATTCGATTTTTGCTCAGGGACACTTAGCACACCTTAGCCTTTGGATAGTCTCTGTCTACTACTGTGTAGACAGACAGGTGTGTGTGTGTGTGTGTGTGTGTGTGTGTGTGTGTGTGTGTGTGTGTGTGTGTGTGTGTGTGTGTGTGTG
>JAODLI010019147.1:0-22629 GCA_027575585.1 Percopsis omiscomaycus
CACCCCTGCCTTCGTCAGAGGGCAGGCTTCACATACTGTACTACCCTAACCAGTACCCCGCACCAAGCTGTGCACCACTGGAGGTCCGGGCTTTCAGCAGCGCTGCACCTCAGCTATAGAACACTCTCCCTCCAACCGAAACACTGTTCAAACGGCATGTCAAATGTATTCACACATGCATTTGGTTCATTATTTTAATGTATATGTATATTTTTTAGCCCTGCCCTCACTTTATTTGCACATTTTATTATTATATATATATATATAATAATATTATTATATTATTCAACTGTGTACAGAAAGTTAGAAAACAAGAAGTTAATTCTGCATAACAACTGTCAGTTGGTGACTCACGTCTCGTGTTTGATCATTTATCTGTGCTCTGTGTGTGTCATGAGTCTGTGTGATAGACAACTGCTTATTTGTTCCCGCTAACATCCGCCCCCATCCTCCAACAGTCGAGGTTGGGGTTGGTGTCTGGATGATGCCCCCGAGAAGAACATGCTGTCTGTGTGGTCCACGCCTCCGGGGGTTCTGTACAGTGCGACCCATCAGTGTCGTCTGCAGTACGGCTCGGGGTCACTGCTCTGTGACGCCGTCGATGTAAGACTCTGAAGCTGCCAACACACTCGGCCATGGGCAACACCTTAACCTTGATTCCAGCTTCAATGTCAATCATTTCTGCAATTAAAGGGTACACTCCTACATTGTGTTGCAGTGCCCCGACAACCCACATTTTTCTGCCCACAAATAGCTCTCTGTTTCTGTCATTTGAAATGGTTCATTGAAAGTGTAGACAGCAGTAAGGGGAAGGGTAGGGAGTGGTGTGAGCTGGGCAGAAAGGACTGTGAGCTCTGCACTGTCAGCTCAGCACTCGGGTGCAGGAGGGGCGTGCAATCACCGAGTTTCAAACCAAAACGTTTTTGTAATGGTGGTTTCAACCACCAGGAAGATTCTGGACACAAATAAAGGAGTGTACCTTTTTAATATGAATGTATTTATTTCTTATGTCACTTCTACCTCAGACCAAAACACCTTTTGAGTTTTCTCAGTATTTCTTATCTCAATTCTTCTCAGCTTCTTTTTAATTCTCCTATTGTCCCGGCTGAGCCCCTCTACTTTTAAACTTGCCACAGCAAACTAATTTTCTTCACCTCCCACTACCTTTTTGATTCCCTCACATCCTCACTAGAATTTTTATCATTTTATCATCCAATTATTTTTAATTTTATCAGCATATCAGTCCTGTCCTCAGCTGCTCCCGTATAAAAACATTACACCGTCGACACCCAATTATGTTTATGTTTGGGTCCGCATTAAAAAGCAGAGCTCTGCAGCTGACCTATATGGAGCAATTTCTCAACTTAGATAAAGTATTGCACCAAAAGTGGGTTATTACCGACCAGAATTTTGCCAAAGGGCAAATTAGCAGAACTCTCTGCTGAAAGTAAACATTTAATATTGCTATATTCTCTGACATTTTCATTAATTTCATCACATAATGGCACGACTCATTCATGTTATTTCGGATGTCTAATTGACGGCTTTTTAAACAACATCGGAAAATAACCTTTTTGTTTGCTGAACCCTCCTAGCAGAGAAACTAGGGGAAAAAATAGAATAGTTTTGTTGACGTTAAGGTGTAAACAAAAGTTTGTTCTTTGAGAATTCACAAAAAGAACTTCACTATTATTCTTTTCTTAAACAAACTTTCCTTTAATGCAATTAAACACTCACACGCACACATACACATGAAACTCCTAGGCATCATCTTAAAGTCAATTATTATGACAAATCAATGCATAATAAAAATAAAAACCACTTGCCACAAATGAACATACTGTACCTAATGGTAATTTCCGCTGTCAGGCGGGTGATAGCATATGCTATGATAAGTGCCTGTCTAAATGCATGTAATAGTGTTTAACCAAATGTGAGGAGCAACATATGTATTTACTCAACAGCCTTATCGTTTGTACAACTCCGCTAGGTCTGACTTTAGCAGTAACAGGCCCTTTCAGCCTGGGAAATCTCAGCCCCCCTTAATTTTCACTCTTATGACATGAGCTGGAATTACTGTGCACTTACTGCCTTGGTCCAAATGATCTTGTAGAAGCTGATTGGAAAGCTGTAGTCACGCATTAAGAGATTGGAGCAACTACGGTGAGATTCTGGGGAGGACTGCTAGCTAAAAAGGCTGAGGCTAAGCTCAACGCTTTAGCTTGATCATTGTGAAAGTTGGCTTGTTTGTATCATGGAATTAGCTCACACGGCCTCTGATATTCTCTCTCATCAGTGTGTGTTCCACCATTGCTAGTTTAACAAACAAATTTTTTTTAATATACAGGCTATTGTATATTGAGGAAGAGATCGAGAAATGACAAAGAGACAGACCATATACCCTTGATTTCAGTTTTTCTAAGGTTTAAAGGCATTTACTGTAACACTTATAAATAAACTCTAAATACAACATATTTCGGGGGGACAGTAAAATAATCATACAGAATCTTATCTTTTGTAATTACTTCCTTCCTCTTTTAAATTTAAATTATTACCACTCTCTCTCTTTTTGTTATTACTTTACATCAGCATCACTCATGAGGCTTCAGATCAGGTATTTGGCCAAATGAAATCCCTCTATGAGATTTGATTTAAAAGTCCACATTGTAGATTACACAGTATTTTGTAGTTATTACCATGTTAATTGAAAAGGATAAAGGAGCTGGGCGATACTTAAGCAAACCATTATAATATGAAATAAATACATTACATTTACATTCAAGTGCCTTTCAACTTCATTGCTGCAGGCCTCAAATTTGGGAACGCATTGTTCCCCACTGTAAGTAAATGAAAGACTAAAATCCACTTTATGCATATTCTCTTTGAAAATATTATAGGCCTTATCTCGCCATTCATTAAAAAAAAAATACGTCTAGATAATTATATTTATTACAATCGGGATTTTTTCCCCCATTCAACTTGGCAGGATCTTAAACATAGACAAGTCAGTTATTATGCTCACCGCTTGACCAGGTGTCTGAGCTGCTCATAACCGTAAGGGCTATGGGAAAATAGTATTTATCAGCTCTTCCATGATCCAACAAAAGGATACAAATTCCCACCCACAAATACAGTATGTGTCTGGTATCTCTCTTTTTCTCTCCTTCTCACACACACAAAACGCACGCTTGTCTTTTCTGAGCTAAAGATGAGATGAGCTCTTGCCTAATATTCTATCTGTTAGTAACAAATAACAAATACGACTGTTCTTCCTCAAATTTACACAGTGAAGTGACCTTTCCTTTTCATTTCCAAGTTTATCTTTTTATTGATAACAACAACAGCAAAGTGGGAATGATTTACATTTTCCCTTAGTCTCAAAGGCTGCGTAGAATTATACAAAAATTGATAAACAACATTATAATTCATCCAGCCTGATAAAGTTTCCAATTCCTTATTATTTACCAATATGTTCTGAATGGCCGAATGGCCATATCTTTAATAAGGGCCATGTCGAGGCTAATATCAGCCAAACTTTAAAATGGCACCCAGCCATTCACTACAAATGTCAAGCAAAAGCAAAAATCAGACACTGAGATACACCGACATTATTGTCCCAATCTCTTAAGATGTTCTTGATAAACTGTGCAGTTGACCTTTAGGATTTAACCCAAGTCTAAATTCTTTCATTTATAGTTGCCTCCCAAGGGCCTTTTGGGCATTTTCTTTTTTGTTCTGTGACAGGATTATATAATTGTTCAGGGATGAAAGCAGTTTCATCTCATGAGTTAGGGTCACTGTGGACTGTCAAAAATGGAACTAAGTCCATTGTACACTTCAATGCTCTGATATTGCATGTAAGGGTGAGACAAAACAGTACGCTGTGCAGAGCTATCTTGATCATGGATAAGATTTTCTCTTACTTATAGTAATATTCCACAATTAACAGCATTTCACATAGGAAACGCTGCGCTAAGAGAAAGATCCCAATCATTAGTGTTGCTGAACGCTATAGGCTGTTGAATTTGTACAGTATAGTACTTTCTTTTGCAATAAATAAATATTAGGGGAGTAACGATTCTCCAAATCCACGGTTCGGTTCAGACCTAGATTTTTAAGCCACGGTTCGTTTTATACAAAAAAATTTTTTTTGGGGGGGGGGAGTGAGTGGTGAATAAGAATAAACAGGCGAAAACAACCACCAACAATTTGCAACACTAAAGAAAAGAACACTAAAGAACATGGTCCGTTGAATCCATTCTTTTCATATTCAGTGCCATGAAAACCTTGATTGCCTTGGTAATTGCTTGAGCAAGGTCCAAGTTAGCTTGTAGCTTCATTTTAAAGACGTTGGGAAGAGTTACATGATGGCCAAAGCAGCCAAAAGCAAGACTAATGCCAGGGGGGTTTGGAATGGAACGAGTCTGGTGTAGGTTCAGAGTGAGATGCAGAGGAAGACAGTGACTGAACAACCGACCGAGCACCTTGCTGGCAGGTGGCCAGCGCACTACGCGCAATGCGCATACATTCCAAAAGTCCTATCCTTTTAATAATAATATTCAAAACAAGTTTAGGCCCTGTATGTTACTGTGAGCAGTTCACATTGCATTGTTCAACTTTTAGAGTATGTGGTTTTCAGAAAGCTGCGATTGTGGTCCTTGTCCTTCAAGCAAGGCAAACAAGGACATGATTCAAATGATTTGATGATGCACACAGTAGGTGCAAATCTAAATATTTTCTTCCTAGAACATATGCAGCACATTGTGGTGCACTGTTGGAACCACGTGCCACTCTAAGATGGATGGGGCGGTGGACGGGACCAGTTGTGGTGAGGACAAGGTTAGTCCCCAGTTGCTAGCATTAAAGAAAATTCTAATTTTATTAAATTCAAATTCTTTAAAAAGAAAAATATATGATCATGCATAAAGCAAGAAAAAAAACACTTTTATGGTTCAGTTATTTAGAGCTTGAACTACATCAGTAAGCTAACTTAATTTACATTTACAGAATTTTGCAGAATCTTTTATCCAAAGCAACTTACAATAAGTACATTTGTCACTAGCTGAATAGGTCATACACCAATAATAATAAGTAGATACATTCTGTTAGAATAATGAGATTAGCAGACATCAGGACTAACTTTGTTCCTAAGATAATACCATTACATTTACTGTACACGTGTCATTAAGCACTTAATTTATGTTATCAAGATAAGTAGTTCATAGATGATATACCCGGTTAATTGAGGAGTCATTTTCTGTATATTATATAATGTTTTTTTTTTTTTTTTTAAACAAGGTAAAAGAAAAAGAGAAATATTTTTTTTTTTACCAGCGAGAAATTCAAAGAGGGACAGCTTCAGCAGAACACAGCTTGAGCAGAACACATTAATTTAATTGAAGGGTTTTAAGTATTTGTTAAATTTGACAAGAAAGGACATCTCGCCGTCGCTCGGTGTGAACTCGACCAATACTGTTGCTGTTCTTTTCCAGTGGTGTTTCAGCGGTGAGTGTGTAGCGGTTGGATACCGACCAGAGAGTGTGCACGGCGGGTGGGCGTCGTGGAACGCATGGTCCTCATGTTCAAGGACCTGTGGGGCCGGGGTACAGAGTGCCCAAAGGGACTGTGTTAATCCCATGTGAGTATTACATTTCACTTTAAATAAGCATTGTGCATGCTTTAATTGGATGAATTTTGTACTCATTTATTTCCTTCTACCTACATAATTGAATAAGACTTCCTGCTAGTATAAAAATCTTTTATAAAGGGGCAGGATAGTCTAGTGGTCTGGATATTGGACTCGCACTGGAAGGTTGTGGGTTAGAGCCCCGGAGTTGGCCTATCTGTAAGCATCCTTGAGCAAGATGCCTAACCCCTACCTGCCCCTTGTAATACTTTAGTAATTACAGTTAGTAATGCTCATTGTAAATTGCTAAATGCCCTAATTGTAATATTAAAGTATTAGCAGATGTACTGTACGTTACTGATATTTGGACCTCGCCGGGCTGCAGAAAACAAAACAGTCTTGTCTGGAATAACTGGAATTTGAGTGTGCTTCTGAATGTTAATGGATACAAAAGAACAGCAGAGCTATTGTCTAGTAAATAATGCTATGTTGCAAGCTGTTATTACCATGAACTTCGCCTGGAACAATGTTAGCCACATGCACACACAAAGGCTTCTACCACCAGCCTTTCAAAAAGGAATTGCTGAACTATGACAGACAAATTATTATTTATCAAGTATTTATCAATAATAACTCTGAACATTAAAATGACATCGGGCTCTAGTTTTCTAACGCAGACGTAGTGACAATTTTGTTGGGCGCAAGGTGGTTTTTGCTGCGCGCCATGACATGGCTTGTGCCAGGTGGGGGCGCAGTAGAGGGTGTGTCAGTCAAAATCAGGTGGCAAAGTGCTAGTTTGGTGTCGAATAAAACGAAATATTATGCTAGCGTCTCCGCCTGGTCAGACCACGTCTTTGCACAGATGCAGACAATATGTGGTAGTTTCCGGGCTTAAGGCGAAGGTGCACTAAGCACATACCCATCCAAAATCACACACGCCACTATTGTGTAAGTTATGTTGGCCTATTTTGTGAAAATTTTAACTAATGACTACTGTCCTTAACCTTTTAATCACAAAACAAAATATATGCACGTGTATCATTGTCTTCCAACACAAATCAGTCAATGTGCACCATTACTTATGGAAAACAACATGGTGACGGGAATTTCAATATTTCAATTAACCTTATTCAGGACAAACTGATTGCCTAGGCTAATTGATCCATGATCACAAATATTTAAGGTCTCCTGCTGTGTTCATAGAATGCGCAGGAAAGACCTTTGCTGTCCATTACGAAATTGGCAGTTCACTATGACAGAGAGCGCGCTACTTTTAAAGGGAATGAGAGGAGCTGATTTGATTGGCCAGAATAGAAGACTGTATATACCACTCCTATTGATTCATTTATTAAATTTATTCATTCTAATCCAACCCTTTTACAACTGCACCGCCATTGCGCCCGATTACCGCCATTGGTCCCTAAATTAGGACGTGCCGTATTGTCAACTGACTTTGACTTTATAGTGGCATGCTAATGCATTATTGCATTTTTACTCTAGGCTTGTGTTGAAACATGTTCTGATGCAAAGTAGGCATTCCATTTATCTTCCCTTTTCTGAAGGAAGAGAAGAATCCCAGCACAAGTCAGAGGGGGTCAAAGTTGACAGTAGCCTAAAGGGTACAGGCGTTCTTCAGATTCCAGATCAATCCAAGGCTCCTTTTGGATAGGAGTGGGGTCGACATTCAGGTTTAGGACTTTGAGGCAATTTTTTCACAGTCCACACCAGAAACAGCTTCCATAACCTCCTGTCTGTTGGAAGCAACTTTGTGATTTCGTAGATTCGACTCTGCGAGCATCTCCTGTGTCCGCTTTCATACGTTGATGGCTTCAGGTACAGTAGACCTTGACAGGAATCCACATAGGACTCTCTTTCGATTTGGTGTATGACCCGTATTCATCTTTGCCATAATCTGCCATAGATGGTCACCGCAGGAGACGGACTGTTCCCAAAGTGTGCGTTGAAGAGAGGTAAGTCTTGACAGGGCCTGTACTCGGTTGTGCGGGAGTTGCTAAAGTGGATTTCTGAATGGCAGTGGCGCCACCCAGCCACATGGAGCAGATAGGGGTTAGGCATCCTGCTCAAGGATGCTTACAGGTAAGCCAACTCTGGAGTCCAACACCAAGACCACTAGACTATTCTGCCTATCCTGAAGACTATTCTGTCTTCAATAGAGAGTCCAATCTTGTTGTTCCCTATGGGACTTTCATGGAGACCAAAGGTGTCTGATGGAACATGACCTGGGACCGTATTGCTCTTTCACTTGGAGCCTGTTCGGACAGGGGCTGAGGAATGAAGGTCGTTTGTTATGTTCCAATGTCTGAATGCTTATGGGCCGCCTCTAGGCAGACTTTTCCTATGATGACCCACCCCAGGTAGAGTCTCTTTTGGTGTAGGTATTTCCGCTCTGTTGTTTGGGATGTTGTTGCACTCTAGTATCAAAGTAGGCAGTGTCACTGTTGTAGCTCCAGCCATAGATTCCACTATTAAGCCTGTCGCTCTTCTTCTGGACATCTCAGTTGTACCTGTGCGAAGTTTGAAGTACATGAGGTAATTATTAAGGCGTACTTTCTTTCCTTTCTAGGGTCAAACAGTTAAGGAAAGCAGATGAAATCTTGCATACACTACAACAACTCAACTCAGATAATTAACATACACTTCCTACCTAAGGGTCATGTGACCCATCATGTGACCTACCTTAAAGAATAGGAAAAATAGAGGAACTAAGAATTTTGTGACCTCCTATCTTAACCTCCGGCAGCTGGTGTTGGCACTGCAATTACTTTCTGCGATGGTCTTGAGCACCTGGTTGTGCCGCCAGCTGTATCAGCCTTCCCTCAGAGCCTTTGGACAGCAGCTCAAGATGGGGTTGAGGGTCCCCTTTCTCTGGCATAGAGAGCACGCTGGTGTATCGAAGCCCCAGCAGTGCAGGTTGGACGGGCTGGGAAAGACATCATAGACAGCCTGGACCAACAACCTGATGCGGTGTGGCTCTGCTTGCCAAAGGTCAGTCCACGAGCTCTTCCTCTCCCCAACTTGCTCCCATCTAGTCCAGGTGCATTGCTCTCTCATTCCCACCGCTCAACTTGACCTCCTCAACAGCTGCTCTCACTTCCTTATGGACTAGTTGACTCCGCTTCTTTCCCTGAGCCTTGTCATACCGGGGGGGGGGGATTGCGACGGTTCATAGCCCAGCCCTTCCTCTGGCCACTGCTCCCGTCAGGACTCTGCTTGCTTCACTGCAGCCTCAGCTTTCCACTTCCTGACAGTCTTGACTGCCACTCCTGCCCTGGAAACTGTAGGGTCGCTGGACTCTCAGAACTGCAGATCACCTCTGTTCTTTTTAGCTTCTCTGAGGAGCTGTGTGCTCTAATCAGCCTGGTACTCCAGGGATGCCACCTTTCTGCACTGAAGTGTCTATGAATCCATTCTTGAGGAAGAAATCAGCCAGTCGCTTTGCTACAATTGTAACATCTTGGGAACTGCTTGGGAACCCTTGTTGCCTTGTGTGTTGATTTGATTATTGTTTTCACCTGTTTCCCCTTGTATTTAAAACCTGTGTTCCTGTTAGTTTGTTGCTGGTATATTATTGTATTCTCTAGTACCTTGTGTTAATTTTCTAGTCGCAGATTTCGTTGTCGGTCTCAGTTCCTGATCCTTGCCTTATCCAATTTGTTCCTTTGCCTTGTTGAATTTCCCTTGTTGCTGTACCTGGACCTCGATTCTGACCACACCTCTGCTTCTTTGCTTCCTTGCAATTGGATCCTCCCGTAAAGCTGAAGAAAATGTTACCTTCAACACTGAGCAACTAGATGATTCTATAATGGGTGATGCTCTTGGGAGTCCTCCTCTTTAGGAATCCACACTACTTCTACATACCGCCACTGCTGTGCTATTTTGCCTCTACTCCAGATGACCTACTTAATATATATAGTTTATCAAACTAGATATATAGAGAAACACACACTGCTTAACTAGGAGCTGCCCGTTTCTGTAGGCACAAACACACAGGACACATGGCTACATAAGCTACATAGCCTACAAAAATGTATGAGCAAAAAAATGTCTGACAGCTACAGTTACTACCGGTACTGATTACAACATAGCCTTTTGCTACATTACTGTCTTTAACGAGCTGAATTGTTTCAAACATATAGGGCTGGTCAGTGTATTATAACACATTATATATTGTTACATACTATGCAACAAGTTACTTACCCACAAAATGCCACTCTTTTAACAATATCTAGAGCTGAAGCAGTGACGGCTATTTTACAACTAGCTTCCTTAATGTCAGCTAGCGACATATAACTTTACCTTCGATTGGGAAAACTTCTCTGCACAGCTCGTAGACTCTGTCTGCTATTATAGGCAATTACCCCATAACTAATCAAATGGCATTATTACAATTTGTCGAACGCAATTGCAGTCGTTCTTCTAAGGAGAAGGGACGAGAAGGGAGCCCCTCATCTTCTGGGCAACAAATAAGGACTTTTGCTGGGATTGGGACAGTCCGCCTTTTACACAGAACAGCCAGGCGGAATAAAGCTGCAATAATCACATCTTTTATGCTGTGTAAAAGGGGCTTTGTTTATCAGACCAGACGGCCTGTTCTGGGGAACCAGTTTGAAGTAGAATCCATGCAGATGTTATAAGGAGCATCAAAGCGTCTTTGTTGGTGGCTGGTGTCAAGCCACTACACACTGCATATTGAGAATGTGCTAGCAGATGTATATCATTACAGTAATCCATCCAAGGATGTGGGAGAGTATTTGGAGAAAGAAACATACAGCCCACAGCATGCTTCTCTTTCAGGAGAATAAAATATCAGCTGTGCCTTTTTCTCTAGTCCAGAGCACACTATAGTAAACATCCTTTCTTACATAAGTGAGAAGTTTTGGTTCTGGGGCTTTTATTCAGCATCTACTGTAGACCTCTACCATTCTACTAGTCCTAGAGTGACAGATAAAGTTGTACAAAGCAGCCTTTTTAGGCCCAAAGCCATACAGTTACTTTTGGATTCCCCTCAAAGTCTCTCCCCTTGCCACTGCCAAATACAGAATAAATACAGGAGGTATTTGAAATGAAACAGTGTGCCACTGAATGAGAACTGTAGTATTAGTTTAGACTCTGGTATAGATATAGTGAATACTTGTAAACAGATGTTGAGAGTAAAAATACATGTACCAATTATACCAATTATTACCATTATAAAAGTTGTATAACTTTATTTTCCCTTGAATATTGTATATCAAAACCTTGAACATCAACAACCCCATGTTTTATAATATTTAGGAAGGGCTGTTTCTACATAAAAAAACAAAACAGCATATACTTTATATAAACTATACAGTATAGGCTACACTGTCTGTATGTGTATGCATGCATGCATGCATAAGTCCTCCAGCTGTTATTTACATTCAATAATATTCTTCTTCTCAGTCCCAGAAATAGTGGGAAGTACTGCCTGGGAAAACGGCAAAGGTACAGGATCTGTAACACCATCCCCTGCACTCAAGAGCAGCCCACCTTCAGAGATCTCCAGTGTAGTCACTTTAACACCCTGCCATACAAGGGCAAGTTCTACAAGTGGGTTTCAGTCAACAACAGAGGTGAGAAAAGTACACTGGATTCACTACTATGTCACGGCCATCAATGTTTTGGCAGTGCATGCTGGGTACTGCCCCGTTGTTGCTAGGCACGTTGCGTTGCTAGGGAATCTCTTTCACTGTTCACTGTTAGACAAAGTAAAATTGTCTTTAGCGCCAGTGACAAAAAAACACAAACATAATAGAAGCCAAAAAACGCATATAACGGTTGTTTTCTCCGCTTTGGTTTGCAGATTGCATACGGATTGCCGATGTTATGCCGTTTTTCCACTCTCTGCCAGAATCATACCCACCTTCGCCGGAACGCGCATCACATTGCTAGAGACGCATTAAATTGATTCTGCTGACATCTTTCGGTCACTGGATGGTACCCTAGAAAGAACATGATTGTAGCCACAACTGGGAGGATTTTGTAACACCAATATGGGGGTAATTTTAGCAGTATATAACTAAGGCTGCCAAAATCTTACAGTACTCCCCCTACAGAATCCCTCGGTTGTGACTACAAGCATGTGCATTCTAGGGTACCATCCAGTGACCAAAAGTTGTCAGCAGAAGCTCTTTTCATACATGCTGTTCTCTCAAAATAGTGAGAAATTTTAATGGAAAAAAAGTTAATATAATAACGCTTAAATTATTACAAACAAAAAAAATATAAACAATTTGCAATGTTGCAGGAATTATGGGGGCTCGAGTTCCAGCTGGTCGAGAACCCCTGATTTAGACCAATCATGAGATCTGAGTTTATTATTCAGTTTATTATATCTTGATCATTATTACATTTTGTGATTAACTCTCTCTTACACAGTAAAACCGTGTGAACTACACTGCCGTGCCCTAAATGACAATTTTTCTGAGAAGATGCTGGATGCTGTCACAGATGGGACCCGATGCTATGAAGGCAGCACTAGCAGAAATATGTGCATCAATGGCATCTGTAAGGTAGCTGCACCATTCATTACCTAAATAACTTTATGTTCAAATATTCTACAATGCACTGACACTTATTTGTGAAATCTGTTTCACAAATAATGTTTTTTTCAATATTTTATTTTATGCTTGAAAAATACAAATGATTTGCATTGTCAACTCTATTTTTGACATCATTTGACATTCTGTCTGAAAATGAGTTTGTTGATGGAAGAACATAGAAACTGTTATCTCCCAGCACGTGGACCTGCCCTCGTCTATTATCTTGAGCCAAAATGTCAGTCAGTCCAGGCCCTGTTGGGATACAGAGTGAACAGAAATTACAGGCTTTGTGTTGGCACATTAAGTCTTTTATCCCTGAAGGCTGTGATCCACCAAGGCTTACCGAAGCTGACACCACCGCCAGAGGATGACGCAACCGGGGGAGTGTCACGGTGTTGACACATCCACTGAACCATACAGTCCCTTGTGGGGCCCTATCTTACAAGTGTCTCTGCTAGTTTCAGACCGACGCAGTTGTCATTTTCCCGTCCAGCGCCCACGTTGTTCAAATAGCAAATGCACTTGCACCCATCTGAGCAGCCGTGGGAGTCTTGGTCTTAAAATTAGGTGTGGTCTAGCTAATTGTTGGCACATCGCCATCTTGGGGCAGCGAAAAGCGATTGCACGATTGACCAACAAAACGTTTAAAAGGAATGGGAGATGACACTCTTTGATGATTGGTTTATTGCATGTTACACCCAAAACACACCCATGAATAATTAAGAGACTGAGTACAACCCTTTTGAACCATACGCTGCGACTATTTTTTCCACCATTAAACTAGCACGAAAGAGTGATAAATATGACTCTGGAGTTAATTGTATTTATTGGCACAAGGACGCACAAATGCATGACATAGGTTTCTATTATCAGTCATTCGTATCATCCTTGAGTCATCTAATGCCAACGTTTAGGAAAGGAAATGACAAAGCATTGAACAACTGTACTGGGGATACGGTCCATAATGAGAAATATTCAAACATACTAAACACCGGAGGAACAGCAGCTTCCTGTCTCTTCTTTCTTCAACACTCCTCCATGCATGTATGCTGTTTATGCATTCGTGTATTAGTGTTTTGGAATAATATTGTGGCCGTGCATCTAATTATCGACCTGTAAATAGAGGAAAACACTGACAATTCCCTTCATACAGCTGTGATGGCCAAAGCTGTGCTAATATGGTAAAGCCACACTGTTTAAATATTTGGACACGTCTGTGAAAACGTCTGGGAAAACGTCTGCATGCTGCAGTAAACAAACAGCTTTGAATCAGCCTCTCTGCACACGACGCAGACCAGGCACATAAACAACAATTCACTCAACAACAGCCAGCGGAATAATGTGTTATTAATAAAAACAATCTAAATTGGTTATCAATTACATGTGTGCATATTGTGCACAGGAATATTCTAAAAATATATTCCAAATTATAAACACGAAAACCACAGACGACAAATTCTTTCTCCATTCATATTAGTAGCATAGTAGTATCTTTGAATCTTGAATTGATTTAAAATGTATGAAATGTGCAGCAGATTATAAGGATGGGGGTCCAGGGCCCATCCAGGCCCATCTGTGGCTACGCACCTGCATATAAGGTTTTCTATATCGTCTCCTATAGCACTATAGTAGTATAGTTTACTGTTATCTGTGGCATTTATAAACAGTAATATATGATGATTATACCTGTCTATTTGGCAGGTATAATATACATGAAATGCACAAGCTTTTTTACATAGTCAAATTGCTTGTGGTAAAAAGACATTATTATGGTGGCCCTGAAGAGCAAAAAGAGGAAAGAAATGATGCAACCAGACAACAAAACGATAAAGAAAAAGAAAACACATTGACTCAAAAAATGGATTATATTCTTCATCGCTGATTGCATGTTTGTTTTTTTAGCCATCTGTTGATTTGTCACTTATTTTTTTTACATTTGCGAGCGAGTGTGAGCAGAAGAGAGCTGAAAGCATCATCAGACATGCAGAAACTGAATTAGCCAAACTAGGTGAAATATTCTGTGACGGTCATGGCAATATGGACAGTACTGTGTGTGCCACATATGAAATGTTGACTTCCTACAGTCGACTATAATCGCTAAAACTACAGTGAAATACGAGTTCCTGAAACCATGGCAAAAGGGGTAGCACTCTTTACAGTGTCCTCTGTGTATTTGTTTAAAATCATGATTGTTATTGTCTTTATATGCTATAGGATGTGGGCTGTGATTATGTGATCGACTCTTATGCTGTAGAGGACCGCTGTGGGGTGTGTCATGGCAACGGGTCCACCTGCGAAACTGTGAAGAAAACATTTGAGGAAAGTGAAGGCCTTGGTATGTTTTATTTAGGCAATTGCTGGTAAAAACGGTTTCAGATTCACCTTCCTTGAATATGTCTGGTCTGATCACTGTTTAGTTTGCCAGACATCTAATTTAGCTCTTTGATTTTTTTTATCCCTTTACTTCAGAAGTCCCCTAAAATAGCCTTTAACAAATACGGTCCCATGCTGACTTCACATCACAGTATATATATAGACTATTTTGAAGTAATTTTGGCATGTCTTTAAATAGACACATCCTTTTAGAACGGTTATTGCACTTTGAAATGTAAAGTTCTTTTATCTGTCATCTGTAGTTATTGCCTAGTTTAGACTGAAATGCAAAAAGCATCTTACAAAGCGGCATTTCTGAGGAGGATTAATATGCCTTAATACTTAATAATAGTAATAATACTATTAATATTTTGTAATAATAAAATAATAATTTTGTAATAATAGTGTAATTATGGGCAAATATAAACAATTATAGTTAAACCATTATTGATATTTTCAATCATGTATATTTGAAAATGTACAAAATAAAAAAGTAAATGAACACTGGATTGGATTTCAATTTAAGGCTATGTGGACATTGGGCGAATCCCAGAAGGAGCACGAGACATCCGGATTGAGGAGGTGGCTGAGTCGGGGAATTTCTTGGCGCTGCGTGGTGATAACCCAGACAAGTATTTCCTGAACGGTGGCTGGACTATCCAGTGGAATGGAGACTACAAGGCTGCTGGGACACTCTTCACTTATGACCGCACAGGCCATATAGAGAACCTAACTTCTCCTGGGCCGACTAAGGAACCACTGTGGATTCAGGTAGGATCCAGGTACCCTTTGTTTCCCAGAATAGGCCTTCTCAGTGGCAGTCTCAGTCCCTGGCATGGGTGACATAGACGGCTGCCTGAGCAGTTCAACCCTGTTGGCCAGTCAGAACAAGACCCAGGTGGGGGTGATTTTCTGAGCACTAAATTGCTTACCCACCTGGTCCTGGACACTGATTGTTTGGCAGTTCTCTACCCGATAATCTATATAAGACAAACCCTGTGTTTCTAAGTAATATCCGTGAGCACGCTGGTGGTAGTGTCATGGTTAAGGGCTGATCTGGATGCCTATGGTGTCATTATGAAACCTAATACTTTGTGCTGTGTGATAGTTCTAAATTAGAATGTCCTGTAAATGTCCTTGGGGTGCGGGTTGGCACTGTTGCCTTGCAACAAAGCATTCTGGGTTAGATGAACATTTTAAGACACTAAAGGCTGTGTGTCCTGAGATTACCTATGGGTGAGATTACCAGGGGGTTGTGCTTGTGCCCCGGGCCATAGAAGATATTTTTTGCATTAAAAAGTAAATTCAGAAAATATTACAAAAATATAAACATCACACTCTTATTTTCTCTCTCTCTCTTTTTGAGTTAAAAGTATTAAATTATTAACTTTGAGTTCAAAGTTAATACATGGAAATCAGTCAACTGAATAGATTCAATAGGCCCTTATCTATATCATATGATATGGGATACAGATATGAATCTGTTGTTCACAAATACCCCTCCAATTAAAAAAGACAAGGTAGGGTTAAGGAACAGAATACCAATCAGTGTCTGGTGTGACCACCATGTACCTCACGCAGCACGATACATCTCCTTTACATAGTTGATCATGTTGTGAAATTTCGTCCCACTCCTCTTCAATAGCTGTGTGAAGGTTTTTGACATTGGAACCAGAACAAGCTGTGAATGTGCCGATCCAGAGGTGGCATGTGTGGTGAGTACACAGGCCATGGAAGAACTGGGTGCATTTTTTCAGCTCCCAGGAATTGTGTACAGATCCTTGCGACATGGAGCTGTGCACTGCCGGATGAATGGCAGTGACAATGGGCCTCAGGATATCTGGGCATCACGGTATCTCTGTGCATTCAAATTGCCATCAGTAAAATTCACTTGAGCTCGTTGTCCCGAGGAGGTTGAATGCAGTGGAAAGTTTCATTGTCCTTGTCCTTGTAGGATATGCCTGCCCATACCAAAATATCTTACTGTTTAATCAGCATCTTGATATGCCTTCCATGTCCTCACATATATTTCATTTTATATCACTGTACTGTATATATAACAGTCCAGGCCACTTATTCAATGTACCATGGTAAAAAAACGGTATAGCAAAATGTCCATGGCCAAACAATTCCATGGCCGTTCATCAATTCACATTGTTCGGAAACACTTTTGCAAACAAATACTGTATCTAATCCAAGACATTGGTCAAAAGTTGACGGTTAGAGAAACTGTCCTTACTCAAAACATTTGAGCACAAGATTCCACATCCCCACTGGAGCAGTTGTGAGACTCCAATTTCTTGCTACCATTTTGCTTTGTGCTGGCAACAACCCAGTACAACAACGATATACAGTAGGCTAGGTACTATAACACTCCCCCACTTACTTACTCTACTGACACACTTCATTGATCATTTTTTTTTAGTATTTCTTGATTTAGAACAATACATTTTATATCTGCACTTTCACACGTCCGTGTGATAAGAGGCACATTGGAATTTAAATAATATAATTTTGACTTCTACTATATCAATATGACAGCTGTTACTGACAGAGTCTTCTCTTATCTTTCCAGCTTCTCTTTCAGGAGACCAACCCAGGGGTGCGATATGAATACACAATTAGCAGAGATGTCCCAGAGGACAATGATATCCCTGTCTCAGAGTTCATCTGGAAATATGGGGCATGGACTGAATGCAGCGCCACCTGTGGAAAAGGTAATACAACAGCGTTTTTTTTTATAGTTTCATAGTGTAAAGAAAATTAATTATAAAACAGGAACCTTTCCTTTTAAGGGCAAAATTGCCGGGGGGTCTGGGGGTCCCCCATAAAAAATTGGAAAACTAATTTCCTGCCATTACAGCTATTTCAGTCAGACCACTCTTGTCTTATGGTACAAAAGCAATTTATTAGGACATATAGAAGTATGCTATTTAATTATTTAACAAAGAGACTATTTAAAAGAACCTCCTTCCTTCAAAGGGCCAATGAGGTTGGTGTAGGTGAGTCAGCTGAATGTCAGCTGACAGACCATGGCCTGCCTGAACTAACGCTACGCTTAATACAGTAGACTATACTATACGAATATGCAATAAAGTTACTACTGTCTACATATATTACACATGCAGTGCAAAATACATAATTTACACTTTACTCAGATTTCACATGGGCTTTCTGACAAATATAACGTAATAAAGACATCAAGGTTAGTTGAATATGCCCGTGAGCACCATTGTTTGTCGCTGGGTGAATGTGTGGCTAACTAACTTTCCAGGTAAGTTAGCTATGATAGCCAACGTTAGTGATGGTTGATTGATTAGCAATCTGCCTGTTTTCAACAGGGTTTTTTCCACACAAAAGTGATATAGTCTTGGTTACACTCATTACATTCTATTTTCCGCTTTTTAATATATACTTGGAAGTAACTAATGTAGTGAGTTGCGCAGCCATTGCATCACCTCCTCTGGAGGATGGGTGACCCCCTCCAGAGCCCATCTGCACATATACCCTCCCACCAGGTGCAAATGCTGAGCCATCAGGGCCCTATAGGGTACAGGTGCGCAGCCAGGGTGCGTCGGAGGATGGGTGAACCGCACGGCGGCGAGACCCAAGGGAAGGGGTGAGGCGCTGTTCCAGATAGCACCCCTGGACGTTACAGTACCCCCCCACCCCTAGGCACGCCTCCTGGTGTGTACAGATTGGCCCTCCAGGAGCCCAACCAGAAGCCGGCGAAGCCCTTCCGGCAGCCAGCGATGAAGAGGATCCCCTCTAGAAGGCGGGGTAGGAGACCAGCGGAGATGACGGGACCCTGGCGGGTGGCCGGCGGCAGAGGTGGAACCCTTCTAAGTAGGAAGCGGGTGGAGACGGCGGGACCCTCAGGTGGCCAATGGTGAAGGTGGAACCCTTCAGGCGGCTGAACAGGAAGCTGGTGGCGACGAAACACAATTTCCCTAATTTCTCAACCTTCCATCTGAGCTGTTTTGGGAAAGGTTTGTTAGACTGGGGTGGTTAGGGTTTGATCCCCCGTACTCCTGAGGCATTATATTAAAACCTATTGGAAATATGGGAATATTTACTGTTTACTTGTTAAGTAGCAGTAGTAATATCACTATAATACTATAATATCACTGTAATATCACAGTATATGACATTTTATTTCCATGGTCAAAGAAGCTATATCTTATTGCCTATAATTTTATAGCACTATACTAGTAATTACCATATTCTGTAATGTTAGATGTGCATTTTGAGATCATTTTCTCGTACTTGCAATGGGGAGATCATCATTTTGATGCTTTCAAAGCAAAACCAACTAATATATAGTTGTGTAAAGAGTAAATAAATCTTACCTTAAAGCTGCTGTCTAGAAAATATTTAATTGAAACCCCCGTGACGGCTAACAACAGTAAGAGAAAATCAGTGCTTATGGAGACAAATTGACCTGCGTTTTGAACAGCAAATCCCTTTAGGTATTAAATTGTGTGTAGCCTTCAGAATAGACAATAGAGGGTAATGAAGAAGGTTATATTCTAATGGGATGTATATTTAAACTCTTTTGCAGGCCTTTTGCAATGAAGATCTAGTCTGGTACAATCCATTCAATTATGATTAAACTCAATACTATGCTGTACCTCAAGCCATGCCTGCATTCTGTGTGATTTGCTCACGGAGTTTACCACAGTGGGAGGTGTCCTCACCCCCCACTGTCTCAGGACGGCTTGCTGGGGGTGTTTACACTGTTGTAAACAGTCAATGTGAAGTTGATTTTCGCTCTACATTACAAATACTATTCGTGATATCATCATTGACATCATGATTTATCCATGTAGCTCTAGGGTTAGAGTTGAAACTTCAAAACCCATCCAACGCCTTGTGAAGGCAGAGTTCAAAATAGGGGTTTAATTGACACATTTAGAATAAACAGAACAGAATAAACATAATCAACTACACTATATATATATATATATATATATATATATATATATACTATACTACTACAAGTATAATGTATTTACGTTGTTATCTCAAATCTATAGCATTTGCTTGCATGTGGTTGCTAGTTTTGTGTTTCACTTCGGACGTTGAAAGTGTACTGTGGAGGTGTGTGTGGTTTTGAGCTGTTTGTGTGTAGAAGGGAATATCGGGAGGTGTGGTTCAGGGGGCTTGGGGATTGGAGACGGGTATGGGCAATTTACTGATCACCTCCCACAGTAAAAGGAGTGCGGGCCAGGCCCGCCAGAAAGACGCCAGCAAGCCAGGAGGCTGGCGGAACAAGGTACCAGGACTACGACAAACATTCCTTTGAAACAAAATAACACATTTTCTAATCTTCAGTTGCGAGCATGAACCTCAATTTACAAGCATAACATTCAAACACACAGCAGCACTAATTTACACTAAAATGTGTAAATAAAATAAATCGTGCTATTTCACCCGCAGTCCACCCTAAAATAGCCCTAGCAATGTTGATCCTACAATATTTAAGTTTAATTGTTGCTCAAAATAAACCCAATAGATCAGACACATGGAACATGTTGAGACGAACGCTTTTTTGTGAATAAAATAATCCCATAACAGACTCCAAGCACACACTGCTCTGCCGGGTTCCTTTGCATCACCTGATGGATGAGTTTAGCATTGTAGTGAATGGACCAGGCAATATACAGTATGGTACCGCTCCGACCGTGGCGAAGCGTGAGAGTGCAGCATTTTCTGCAGCGACGCGACTCAAACCGCAGACATTCTAGGTCATCACATCTGTACGAACACTTTCCATGTAAAACTTTGACTAGACCCAGTGTTGCCTTGGGCCCCAATGGATTGTTTATTGTGTTTTTAGTGCAATTACTGCATAATACTAAGTTATTTTATTAATAAGGAAAATTATATCTCCAAAAGCATGTATCCTGTTTAAACGGGGTAAGCGAATATATATATATAGAGGTAAATCACAGTTTAAAAATGTAGTTTGTAGTAGGAGTAGAGTTTGTTATTGTATTTTTTATTGCATAGATTCTCTCTTTTGTAACTGGAATTACTAATCAAGAAATGAAAGATCCAATTTTTATCCCATCTTGGGTTTATTGATCAACTCTGTCCAAAACAGATAGCAGCTGCCTTGCTGCCTAAGTAGTCAGCAACCTTTTGAAAGCAGCGGTTTGGCCGTAGGTGACTGCATAGGATGCTGACAGGCTTAGACAGGCTTCCAAGGCAGCAAGCGTTCAAGCGTGATGCGATCTTTGTAAGACCAAAGTACTGTGGGATGTCCTAGCAAAGTACAAAGAAAACATTCCTAAGTTTCATAAAACTGTCAAACTAGGCATTGCTGATGAAATATGTTTCAACTTTCTGCAACTGCGTTGTCAATTAGTTTCCCCGAAACACCTTTTATTGGATAATTTTGTCGAAAATAGACAGATTAAGGCAACCGTATGACATTCTTTTTCCCCTGCATCCTCACGAGTCAACCACGAGTGCTGTCAATCTGCAATCAACAATTAATAATGTATATGTTTGATTGATTGCAGTGTGTAATTTGTAAATTAATCAAAAACGATGCTTAAGTGGTGTGGTGAGCAATGCTGACCATTGAATGTACCATGACATCACTAAAAGTGGTACCTTACAGATAGATATACTGTAGAACATTGTATGTCTATGCGTGGACCGTATAACCACAGCATAGCATGAAAAACTGCCAGAGAGACATCTCGAAATCATTCAGTAGTCGACATACACCAATCAGCCATAACATAAGACCACCTGCCTAATATTGTGTAGGTCCCCCTTTTGCCTCCAAAACAGCCCTGACCTGTCGAGGCATGGACTCCACTAGACCTCTGAAGGTGTGCTGTGGTGTCTGGCACACTGAAAACAAAGATTTGTAATTGCTATCTGATAGCTAAAGGCTAAAGTATACTACCAAACGCATGGCCTCGCTCATCGCGGATGAGGGCTCTTCAAAGTATACTTTTGTTCTCTTGCGGACAAGTTCAACGTATGTGCACGCTCAGTTAGTGCACGCTCAGTTAGTGCACGCTCAGTGTCACACATGCACAGTCAATGCGCACAGGTCTGCGCAGACACAATATAATATGGTGGTACGCAGACTGTGTACCATGACGACATTTACTTCATGGAATGGCGCGTTCCGCAGACAAACAGTAACAGATGGACAGGATTGGCTGCCACATTGGAAGCACGCATGCACGCAAGCACAAACACTGTCGTTTGACTGTGTACCTGTAATGCCAGATCATTTGAAAAAAATATCTAAATGCAATATCCCAAATTTGACATTTTCCGGAACAGGATCCGGCAGGATCTGGCTCAAATTATGCACTGGTCAACAAAAATAATTAAAATAAAATTCAAGAGGAAAATTCAATAATAAAAAAAGTGTACTGCTTTGGTTTGTTTGTTTTTTCGTTGAAACTATTACCTAAACAACGTAAACAGCTGTTCCTCCTGATTATCTGTATTTCAGGTGTTCAGCGACAGGTTGTTCACTGCATGGTCAAGTCATCCATCATAGTGGAGGAGGATTTCTGTGACCCCTTAACCCAACCAGATGATAAACAGGCCAGCTGTAACAAGGAGCCTTGCCCAGCTGTGTGAGTTTACCCCCAGGAAAAATCGACCAACAAACTAGAACTGGTCGATATTGGCAGATCACACATATATATTGGTATCTGTCTAGATTTTTGCAGATTTAGTGACATAAATAATGTCTGGATGCATCTTATGGGTAAGGCTCAACCAGCTTCCGCAAGTCATTGGAAGTTCAGTTTATTTAAAACGATTATTAACGTTTATTTAAAAGGATAAGCATAGCTATAACAAAATAATAACTCAACAGAAAAATATAGAATAAAAACAAAATTATGTCATCAAATAAGAAAGGTTCTGGTCCTAGTTTATATTTAGCCCAGATACTTTAAGATACCACATCTTACTCCATTAGCACCACATGAAGCTAGGTTGACCCTGCACCCCTGTGTGTGTGTGTGTGCGTGTGTGTGCGTGTGTGTGCGTGTGTGTGCGCGTGTG
>JAODLI010019164.1:0-22626 GCA_027575585.1 Percopsis omiscomaycus
TGTGTGTGTGTGTGTGTGTGTGTGTGTGTGTGTGTGTGTGTGTGTGTGTGTGTGTGTAAACCTTTATTTACCCAGGAAAGGCTCTTGAGATAAAAAACCTCTTTTTCAAGAGTGTCCTAGCCACGATAGGCACAGCAAGTCATTAAATCACAATTACAGACAGACAACATAAATCAACTATAAAACAAAACTAGTAAAAAAAAACATTTAAATCAAAAAAGAAAAATCACAGTACTTAGAAGTGAAGGTTTGAAACATCAACAGGGAATCAACCTCAAAATTTTTCAAAAATTACTTAAAATTACTAAGTGAGATTACTAAATTACTAAATTAAGTTTTTGCATTTTCAAGCTACTTTGCAAAGCATACTAAGCCGAAGGGACAGTGTACATAAACGCCTTTTTGCCAAAATCAGTTCTAGCAGTTCTAGAGACTTCGTAAAATAAAGTCCTGCAAACAAAGGGAGTACCCACCAGTAAATATGTGACTTATGCCTAATAGAACAAGAGTTTGAAGGGAAAGGAAGTGCCATTGTATTGATAACATTTCAGCTAAAGGTACCTCAGGTAGCTTTGCAAGTCAATACAAGTACCAGTTATAACCAAAAATAGCTACCCAGCCACTTATAATAATAAACTTGTAATCAAAAATATTTTCCAAAAGTTTTCCAAAATATGATTATTTATCTCCAGTTAGTTTTTAATCTTACTAATTGATTAATTTATCAATCAGATAACCAATGTTATGCCAGACAGCTCTCCCAATTCCATGTTAAATATCGGGACTGTTTAAACCCCTGTTTGTTTATCATTTAATAATGGATGTGAGGTAGTTTGTCCCGCTTAGAAGAGCAGTGTTTTAGCTCATTCGGTTGCATGCTTCTGAATTAGCTTGATTTGTTGCGCTTCCATCTATCACACTTGCACACAAGAGACTCGGGCATTTTGGAGCTAAAAAAAAAAAAGCCCAGGAGGAAACTTTAGTTTTTCTCATTTTTGCTGGCATGGAAGACACCAGTAGCTAACGCATGTTTTCTGCACAACAGAAAACATAGGGCACTAACTGGTGCTCAAAATATAGCCACTCACACACCCACACACATACACACACATTCATTCATACACCACACAGGCCTGCGGTTGTCCCAGTTCTTTGTGAAACGCAGCATGCACACCCCCTGGTCCGTTCTGGGTCTAACTCCCCTTGACTCTGCCAAGTTGGCAACCAGCAGCTGAATGTAATTTTGCCCCGGTGGTTCCCGTGCCCTGAAAATCCCTTGATGTGAAAACAAATTCCCAAGCATCCTTCCATCTATGCCGCCAGAATAGAGAACTAAAAGGCTGTCAATTGGCATCAAAGTTTAAAGTCAACCTTGGGGTGAATTGGATGGTATAACTATGCAGAATGCATTCTGAAAGCCTACAGGAAATATTTTTTTTTTTACATTGCCTGACATCCCCTTAAAACATTACAGAAACGTAAACAGTGAAAGAAAACAGCTTCTCAGGGAGTGTGGAAAAGAAATCGAAGGAGGACACTGCAAAGTATAGATACACTTCTAACAGGGGCTTTGACCACTATTTTCTTGAAGCCATCTTGCATAATTGTAGAGATAATTAATAAAGTGACAGTGGCTGCTGCCATGGCACAGAGACGGCACCTGCGGCAGATGGAGTTATGCCAGTGTATGATCAAACCAAGGTCTACTGGGGGCAAACCAGACCTGTCTATAGACAGACTGGACACTGCATTAAAACAAGATGAGAACAGTTGGCAAGGTAGAGAAAATAGAACACACGTACATCGGAAAACTTAAGGTGCTGGTCTGAGGTAACTTATGCCAATATGCCTGCGTACTGTATAATGCTCCAAAACAACGATGTTTCGATCCTCAATAGGATCATTTTAACCTGACACAGATTCTACTGAGGATTGAAACATTGTTCACTTATTATTTTGGAGCACTATACAGTGTGCAGGGATATACTTGGATTAGATATGTACCTGGAATGTTCAGGAAGCTAAACCAAATCAACTTGAAGCAAAAGTGATCATAACTAATAATGATCTCTCTTTAAGTCTCTGACGGCAACAATGAACTCCCATGGTATGTTTACCTTGAGATTTGTTGTCTTCTCTCAGTATGAATAAAACCAGCCGGGTAGAAACCTTTTGTCAATAACTGGCAGCATTCGCGGTTAGGATACAACCGTCCTTGTATTGCATAGATAATTGCTTGCTCTCAGAAGGTACACTGTTTTGTCTGACAGCTCTATTCTGAAAAGACATCATCCTGGAAAAATTTGCGCCTGCAACAGTAACAGTGTATTCAGCATAAACAATTGATATTGCTTATTTGCACATTGCACAACAGTATGGCAACATAGTAATTTTATATATATATATATATATATATATAGTATGGTTGTCTTGTGTAATGGCCATGTACAAACAGAATAAAGTATTGGCGATGCACAGTAGTGTAGTGCAGTAGTATCAAATTAATGTTGACTTTTTCCTTATCTAATTTAAATGCTTGCATATAATAATCCAATCATAGTTCCTCCATAAATTGCTGCAGTTTCTCCTCTCTTAGAAGGGTATTCATTTTGTTATTGTGTTGAGAGGTTATTTGAAGGGGCTGGGGTTGCATGACATTAGCATTAGCAAATCCTCCTCACCTAGTAAGCCCTGCTGTAGGAAAGTGATTAGCACATTAATTAGAAAATAGTTTATCTGCTAGGGTATGAACAATTTTCAAAATATAGCGCAGCTCTTCAGTTTGACTCTCTGTGGGCGCTACAGCACCTGCATTCGAATAAATAATACAGAAAGCCGGTGTTTATGCCAGTGAACTAAAAAACACGAGGCCCCTATAACTGAATTTGCTTTTAATTAATTTTATTTCCTGACACGCTTTCCGGACACCCTGCCCGAAGTTTTTTTTTTCCTTCTTGCCCTCAGCCAGTGGGGGCAGAGTGCAGGGTCAGCTACATAGCTTTGTTTTCCCAACATCTGACTCCATTACACCTCAACGGGGGTGGATGCTCCCTGTCAGGGCTGTTTGCACCCTGACCCTCCTCCACACACTCACCCGGTCCCCCGGCCGTCTCCCCCCCCCCCCCCGTCCCATCACCAGCTTACTGGAGATCTGATTCACAGAAGAACGTTTATTTATATTTTCATATATATTAGTTCATTTATATACTTGTATTTATTTTAGTTTGAGTTTCACTAAAGTGAGGTCTGCTTCTGATTACTGTTTGCTTACAGTCTTTTCAATTTCTTCACAGACCCAAGAAATGCTGGTTTATCTCACTTATCTTATTAAATAGTTTGTTATTGCACCACAGATGAAATGCTATTAGATCAAATTGGTTCTTTTTTTCTCAGTAACAGACATCAGGGTATATCCAATTAATGTAGATAGATGAACTCTTTTTCAGCTTAATGCAATGAGTGCAAATAGCGCGCGCACACACACACACACACACACACACACACACACACACACACACACACATCGACTCAGCTTATCTTGGCAACTCTTTCTATATTAAAATTGAATATAATTACTTCTGCTGGCACAAGTATCTTTTTCTGGCTCTTCTCTGCCCTCCCTGTTCTCCTCTCCTGGCTATATGGATATTTTACCAAGGGTCAAAGTATCAATATGCTCCCCCTTATCTGAGTGCGAAGGAAGCAATGCCTTTGTCATTTAGCAAATATACTGAAACAGCACAGCTAAGCTGGCATATAGAGAGCTAATTCTTGCCGAGAGAGAGAGAGAGAGAGAGAGAGAGAGAGAGAGAGAGAGATTTTAGTTTGGGTACATATGGGTACTTGAATGGGGAGTGCCTACAAAGCAGCCCATATAGAAGAAGAAAGAAATGATATACAGTGTTCTACCAGATGCAAAGCTACGCTCCAAATACCCTGGTACCAAAATTACATTCACACAAAATGTGTCCAGTTGGTACGGCATTTCTGTTGGATTGCTTTTGAAGCTGGGTGTTCACACGCCCTCCAAAATGTTGGCAAAGATTTAAAAAGATGAAATCAAAAGCCACTGGATTCACGCTAATAAAAGATGGCACTGGCAATGCTTACATGCTAAAAGTATCACAAATATATAGGCTACACATTTACCTTTAGGTGCAGTAAACAATGGCTATTTTTGTTAAATTACACCCTGTCAGCTACCAAACCTTCCTCAAATGCCCTGGGGAAACATCCATTCTCTTGCTGTCCCCGGCTCGGTATTCATGCTCTCAAATGTTTCAGCACTCTACCAATCAGTTGCAAGAAGGCGTCCGTACCAATGACAATCACACATGTGCACAGTGTTTGAAGACTAGTGTTGAAGTGTTGAAGACCTCTCATCTCCTGCAGGTGTTACTTTGAGGGGAGTGGGGGCTAGGGAAGCAGAGAGATAGAAAGGGGGGGGGGCGGCATAATTTCTATTCGTCCTTTTCTTCTTTTGAAATCCCTTCGCATTCATGTTCTTCAAGGTTGCCATCTGCACAGACACAGATTTATGTGACAGACAGTCACAGAACACAAGGGTTCGTACAGTAGGCTACAATTGTTGTGTCCGGTATCCTGCTATTGTGTCCTTGAGCAAGAAAACTCCTGTGTCTCCGCTTTAGTCTATGTCAAATACAACTCACACAAGCCTTAATTTACAGCACATGTGTAGAAAGAAAAGGTATAGCCACGATTTATACAGTAAGTGTGAGATTGGTCATATACCCAACTAAGGCTCACAAGGAATGAACAGTATCAACATCTCCAACAATCCCTTATGGCTGAATTGCTGAAAGTTGAGATTTTTCACTATTCTGGACTAAAGGTGCACCGGGGCAGGAGTGCAGAACGCAATCATGGCCCATTCACCTTGGTCTACACCTCCATTCATCTGATCAAACAAAGGCTCCGGGTGTGATTGAAGGAAGCGCGGATGAGCACACACTACCGTGATGTGGAAGCACGTCTGCCTTTTAGACAGACAGATGGCAAGACATGAGAGCGGGAGAGACGAAAGCGAGTGTCAAAGTTAGACAGAAGACGGCGTCGGGTGTCTCTTGTGAACCTCCGCTGAATTAGAGTCTTGCCGTCTCTCGTGGAGGCCACGCCGGCATGTAGATGTTTTATTAGCGAGCCTCATTAACGGACACATCCAGATGGAGGGAGGACAGGGGGAAATGTCAGAGCACCGCCGCGCTGTACTGTGATGCAGCTGGCCGTGGACCTACCTCTGTTCTATTTTCAACAAGCAAACAGATCCTCTGTTGTGCACAGGTATAGCAAATGACATTGTAAGCACTCGTGGTGAAAACACAATTACAGGTGTCTACAGGCCAAAAACCATACGACACACATGTGATGCCACTTGGGTTTCCCTCAAAATAGAAAGTCTGCGACAAAAAATCAAATGCACGTCTATTAGTCTGCATGTCTAGCCTCAATGCCAGGCTCACAATGTATAGCCTACTGTCTAGCTTACTTCTACTTTTTATGTTGGACGTTTGAGGGCTTTTGCTCTCCTTTATGTCTGTAGACATAGAGCTTGACGCCGTCTCCTCCACCCCCGTCAGCGTAAACTGCTCGCAACATGAATGCACTCGGATGTTCCTATAATTGCTGGTGTGTGTGCGTGCGCTGCCATGATGCGCAGTAGCTACAGTACAACACCAAGGAGTGCCCTACGTGACCTAAAACATGTTTAGTAACAGCTTCAACAAGTTCTAGACACCCCCATGTCAGACTTGTGACTACTGTCCTTGCAAGTTAGTGTTGATGGGAGATTGCACTGGATGTCAGTTTTGTTTTTCTTGCACCAGAGAAGCAAGTGTTTGGAGGCGTCCTGTCAGAAACAGTTTAGTAACTTTTATACTGTACTGTATACAGTATACCACCCTCTCACTGTGGGGCGACGCTGAAAAATTAACCAAAACCTCAAACGAAGTCTGTGATGCTCTTCTGCGGCTGTTAAATTTTAAACCATCTACTGTATCTGTGATTTCACTTTCACTCCCTTGGGAAAAAGCGTCTGCCCTCATTTTTAAGATTGGCAATTGCAGTTCTTCCCAATAAATGTGGAATTGTATTTTACTCTGATATATTGATGCGGAGACTTATCATGTAGCAGTCTGGAAGTAAAACACTAGGGGCTCTAGTCATGGTCGAGGCGCAAGCAAAGGCGCACACAAGCGCTGTCATGGCGCGCCTGGGCGCCCAGGCAAGGGAAAATCCTCCTTGCGGCCAACCAAATTGTCATTACATCAGCGTTAGGACTACCGCCGGCCTTGCACCGTCCGGAAACGAGAGCCCCAAGTGTTTCGGTTTAGTCAAGTCAAAAGAGTTGGGTGAAATTATCTATTGATTGAAGTTTCCCCCCCCCCGCCTCTCAGCATCTTGACATTCCAGTGTTCCAGCATTGCCGTGGCGACACCTGCCGTGCTGCAGCCTGTTGGCAACGATTATGTCCAATACAGTGGATAAAGTGACTTGGGGAATGGTCTATGTGAAATCTCCCCAAGCTTCCCGCTTGTCACCTACCCTATGCCGCCTGCGCCGCACGCGCCTTCCCTCTTTCATTTCCTCATTCCCTTTCCATCCGTCCCCCTCTGTATTTCTCTTTGTCTCCCCTTGTTCTCTCTGCTCAGGAGGAGGGGTTAAAAGCTTGCGACTGCTGGGCCCTGTGCGAGCCAAGGAAGGATTGCATTTGTGTCGCCTAGCGGGCCTGTAATAAACACTTTTGTCTGCTCTCTCTGCAGGAGAAGGGGAGACTGTATGGGAACATCGATCAATGTGAGTACACTTATTGTCTTCAAACCAAACAGCATTTTTCATAATACAGTCCATGTAATCAATTTTATATATGGAAGACAAAAGGGTTTGTCATCGTTGCAAACATGTCCACTACTGGTGGGACACAGAATATTATAAACATGGTATGAATAGGATAATACAATGTAACTCTGTTGGTCTGCTGTTGAATCTTGTGAAATATCGACATATTTTCTAACAGACAGAATGCTTTTAGATATCTGTGTCAAAGAATTGGGCTCTTTGTTGCAGTGTTTTAATTTAACATTACTTTGTTAGATATTTTTACAATAACTGTACTGTATATTATACAGTAGTAGCTGCTAGAGAGCATTATGGGAGACTTCTAGAATACTACAAATGTATACTAGCAGCCCTTATATCTGTTGAGCGGTCTGTTATAACCAGCTCTTGGATTGGGTTGTGCCACTAGATCACAGAGTATGTTTTGTTTTCCTTGTACGCTCATTTGCTCAGTGTCCACCCACCCAATATTCAGGGCTTGTGCCGTCCTCAGATTCACATCCAAACTACAGTATATGGCGATACGAATTCTGTTGTAAGTAGTTCCTGTCAAACAAAGCATTTGAGACATTTTAAGACAAAGGACTAATTCTGCTCAGGTATTATGCATACACCGTCTAGACTACATATGAAGGTGCGTAATGATTCTAGATCTTGCACATTATACCTTATAAGCTTCCACATTAGTTGTCCTATGTCCCCTGCATTGGCATGTGTAGCTTCATGACAGCGAGATTGAGTGGCTGGTGTGGAACCTTATAATTTTTAGGCTGGCTGGCAGCTTCCCATTTGACAAGTGGCTTCCTCCAGCATTATAGGCCCATTATGGCGTGTTGTTATCTTCATCTCCTGAGTAACTTAGTGGTTCCCTCCTCGCCGTGTGACTCTACACTTCCTGCCACCGCTAGGACCCAGCGGAAGAGCGCGGTATCACTATATTCTGGTTTATTAATATTTTAGATTCGGTACCCCACTTTTTTTTTCACCTACACATGTTTGTTAGTTGGATTTATTTCCTGGGAAATATCTAGTTCCCCGGGTGATAATTGCATTTTCCAGCTATGCGTGCGCTTTGCTCAAGCTGCTGCTTATACAACTGTTTTCGCATCCTTGTGGGAACCATACTGTGAAATATCTTTGTGTGCCAGTTTGGTATTATACTCAACCTTGCCTCAGAGAAGACTACGGTGAGATGTGTGAAAGTAGAGGAAAATATACTCCGGCTATGACGGGGTTACCGAGAGAGAGAAACAAGCAGGAAAGAGGGCTTGCACAGAAAGCCAGATACAGCAAAATGAAGACAGGATAATAGAAGCTACTGGCTTTGCAGTAATGTGAAAACCACATGATAATGCAGAGATTATGCAATGTACTGGTCCTATACTGTCCATTCAATGAGACAAATATGATTGGCCCCCATGCTGTCCTTACACTGACATTACATGTGACAGAAGTTTCCATTTACTTAGGTCTCCTCTAAATCCTATATATATTCGTTCATATATTTCAACATTCTAGCTTTAATGGCCGATGTTCAGAAAGAAAAGGGCCCCCATACATGCTTCAGTATCGTCTTTACTACGGATGCCTTTTTTGCACATCAGATTCTCTGGTCCATTGCCTGGTCAGTGATGCAGATCTTGGGCCATTATGATAAACAGGGTGATAATTGTTAGTTAGTTGACAGTAACCTGCATCATTAGTTCTGTTTTCCAAGGTGTCAGAATAAAGCTTGCTTGGCATGTGTATTATGTGTACAGGGGGAGCAATATGGCAAATGTTTTTATTTTTTTATTAAACGAAGTGATGGTTAATTTATAAATAACTATAAGGTAATGAATAATTTTTCCTAATCCAGTGAATTAAATACTTTCAAATATACATGTAACCTCACAGGGGCTGCCTAGCAAGACATGTAAACTTGAATTCTTGTCATTTTGGTGGCTCTGATTTGTCTTTGATGGCCCATAAAATCAGTTTGGTGGCCACTCTAAAAAAACACAGTGTGGTTGCTTTTAGGCATACACATTTTGTCTTGATGCACCAGGGTGCAAACAGCATGTGTTAATATAGTATGTACACCCTGGTGCATATACTGTAGGAGGCTTAGCTACCTGGGTGCAGATTTTGCTGATCCACTTTTGAAGACATTCTGAGAGGAAGTGCTCTAGCAGACTTGTACGGATGGATTTCTTTTGTGCATTCATTGGACTCAGTTTGACCTGGCTCTCTGTAAATAAACCATAGAGGATTTCCATTTTAGGGCTGATCTCTCACATCTCAGGCATTAAGATGTTATCTCCAAACTGTAGCAAGATATAGCTGCTGTTGATTCTTTCATGCATTTTATAGTGATCTGCTCTGAGGGCAGGGAGCACACATTGTTCTTTAAACCTTAACAGAGTGTGTTTCTCTCCTGAAATCTTTCTTTGTTTTGTTTTCTAAGCTTTCTCTGTTTATATCAAGTTAATATTTTTTTTGTCATGCACAGCTAAATTGAGGTCTGCAGTGAGTTTTTATTTGGAAAAGTAGATGTGATACGGTTGCTAAGCTTTTGTATTATTTTTAACCCTTATTCATTAGAGGAACAGACAAATTATTACACTAAAGCGAAGACACAGAGCTCACAGGTGAATCCACAAACTCACGGAGAACGTGGGGGAATGTGGTGCTTTGCTCAATCACATCTTGATGGTAGAGGAGCATTACTCATTTTCATGGCATGCCCAGATTTTCTCAGCTAGTCCGGGGAATCAGGAATTCAGGTCACAAACTTATTTCTCTAACCTAGACTATCACCGCCTTCACATTAATGTCTTTTTGATGTTTGGAGTGTGCAGCTCATGGGGATGATGTTATTAGTTTCTGATAGGGGCCCTTTTTGCCCTTGTAGGACATGTCTCTGGTGTCAGTGGCCATCAAGGCTACTACAGCATCAAGGAGACATGGCGGTAGATTTATTAGCAGAAACTTGTACCCAACAGTTCACTGATAGCCTTCCACCAATTGTTTGCTCGCCCAGTGATGAAGAATCCTTCAAATGCTGCTGGATCTGGTTCCTGGATCTAAATAACCAAAAAGAATCGCATTCATGTGTCCTCAGCCTAATGCCGAGCTCTCCTCAAAATGAAAGCAGAATCCATACATATGTTAGACATATACTGTACATCCCAGGCAGAGGTAAATACCATGCACATTAAAATAAAAGGCCAAGGACACGCTTGTATGTGCACGCTTCACAGATAAAATGATCAAACCTGGGAAATTACAGCCCTTATAGAAAAACCATGTGTTTCATATGTGATCATGTGTTTTCTGTAGGGGGGCCTGTTTTATTTCGAGCTTAACTGTTATTCTGCCCATCTGGTATTCTGGGTCTTCCAAAACAAAAGATTAAAGCACAGTAACAAAGATTTTTCCTGCTCTCCTACCCAAGTGTGACGCATGCAGGGGTAAATTAAGGGCAATGGGGAAGCATCATTGCTAGTCTACAGCTAGGCTGGGAATGTGACGATGGTCTCTTTGTTTCTGAGTTGTCGCTTTTTTTTTTCCAACTCTATGTGCGCTGATTTCTCTCTTGAGACTAATTATGCACTGCCTGTTTGTATGCTAAACTAGGACCGCTGTCAAAAAACAGACGATATCACATCATTTGCGTATTTTTTTAAAATCTCATTTGCTCTCTTCCTCGGATGGAGATCAGTGCAGCTTGTTGGGATCGCCTGTCTGTCTTCTCAGCCCTCGGCTGCCTTCTACCTCCTCTGCTTTCCTCTTTTCTCTATTTCAGCCCGCTCTCTCCTTCACCCGTTTCCTTTTATCGCTCTCTATATTAAACCACTAATGTGTCTCCCTCCGCTCGTTCCTTCGTCTCCCCCCAGCCCCTCTCGCTTCTCTTTGCATGACAAACCTTTTATTGTGGTGTCGGCGCTCCTCACGTTGAGGTGATGACATTAATCAAATTGGCCCAGTTTTTCTCTGGGAAACTCAGCTGTTACCTGGGAAAATTGCTCCGGTGCAAACATGGGCTCCATGGCAGCTCTCAGCTGGCTCAGACAGAAATCATGTATAAGTGACAATTTTGCGGCAAACCAGCGCACAGCCGGGCCCGGAGAAGGTCAAGTTTTCACAGAGAGGAGGCAGGATACGCAACCCTTGTCATTAAATGTTGTCCCCCTCCCCTCCCCGCCTCTGCAATTTGTTATTGTTGTCATTGAGTTTGGCATACAAAATAGAATATTGTCCCTCCATCTTCCAGAGGAGGGGTACTTAATTGAGTGGTGCATTTATGAACCTTAGCAGAGGCCTAATCAAGCTTCGTAACCATTACAAACAACCATTAAACAAAGGGAGGAGGAAAAGCAAGTTAAGAAGCTCTGTAGTTCATTTAGACTTTAATTGGGTGAGAAAAATGGGAGAGGGTTGACAGAGAGACTTTAACAAGCCGCAAATGACTGAGGAGGGTACAGAGGCAAACGTATAGAAATCTAAACACGTTGAAATTGGGTTGTGGAAGTAAAATGAGATGTATTTACATGCTGGCACGGTGCACTCAACGCCGGCTTCTATATCAACCCATATACAGAGACATGTCTATCATATCGGAGTCAAACAAGTATTTTGATTAGAATGATGTGACATGAAGCATGTACCAACATCTTCCACTGAAATTGAGAAAACCTATATGAGCAACAAGCACTGAACATTGTGTATTTATAGGAGAGCAGATCACAGTGTAGGAAACAGAAGAACTTTGGAGAACCCGCTAGGTGGAAGAGGAAGATAAGAAGACAGATGTTTCTAATGTATAGGGAACAGAGAGTTAACCAGGGAGAAATCAGAGGATGTTAAAGGGACACTGCCGACAAATTGTTTTTAGTTGAATATTTAACTAACATCGGCTCATTAGCCAATGTGGAAGATGTCAGCTTCTCTGACAATTTCGGGGTCAAACTCACCTGAAACTCGTATGCTTTCAAAACAGCGAATGAGGTCCTCTCTGCACTCAAACATGGTCTTGAATGCACGGCTGTGAAATTTCCATCTGACGTTGGTGGATGTTGGCAGTCTTTGGGACATTGCTTTATCAAGAACACCTGTCAGCTTGGGTGATCTGCAAAAAAAGCTGGTCACCAAGGTCAGAACGAAAAATTAATCCGGTTGAGCTGATGTGCGTAGCAGTGGATGTAGAGGGCATTTGGGTACACATCTTGTATTTTCCTATGAACACCTACAGTGGCACCCCTCATCACGCTGGCTCCATCATATGTCTGGCAGATAAGCCTACTTTTCTCATCCTCAGAAAGGATGGCAGCAAGATGGTCTTTTAGTGCTGCAGCAATGGACTCGGCTGCAGCTGACTGCAGAGGTATGAACTCAAAAAATCTTTCCTGCACGTTGTTTTGGCATCAATTTACTTGTGCGCATCACAAGCACAAGTTCGGACTGTGTGGCAATATCTATTGTCTCATCTGCCTGGATTGATAAAAAAAATCCCTGCTCTTCTTTGATGATGCATTTCCTCACAACATACAGTCCAGTCGCACATCCGTACTTACTGTATATTAATGGCAGGTGTGAACATGAAAGATAGTGTCGAGAATTGTCCAATCACATTAGATAAAAAAACATAACAAAAGAACAATACCAACTTTCTGCCAATAAACATGTGTCAGACTACATTTCTGCATGGTTCATACAGTAGTTTCGGCACCTATTGCATTCTAACCGTCCAAGGAAGGGTTAAATTCCTCCCTCTGTGGTCCCTTACCAAGGTGTCTTCCATTTTTTAACCCAAGCGTTTTTTTTGTGAAGTTTTCCTTGCCCGGTGGGATAAATATAAAGCAGGTGTCGTTTGTTTCCATGTGAAAATTGGGCCTGTGCAGCCCTTTGAAACTGTAATGTGATTACGGGCTATATAGATCAATAAAAAACTAGATTATGTAAAATGTTCGCAAACCACTTGTAAGGAGGCTGTAGGTACAGAAAGTTAGAAAAAGATGGCTGACGTTGAGTCTTAAGATTCTGATGCTTGAGAGAAAGTTGTACAGCAGATGAAGGCGGAAGGAAAGCCATCGTTTTCATGTTTAAGGTTAAGGAGGCAATCATGAAATCACAGTGATAAATGAAACCCGCCCCCACAAACACGGTTATTCTTAAGAAGTCCTCACGAGCAACACGTCTTAAAATACAATACTGGATCTTAGAGCTGTAAAATACATAGCTTGTCACTTCATTCACGCGGCATGCTATACTTTCCCACACTCCGAACATCGCTTCTCAGCCAGTTTGGGGGGAAAATGTAGGTGCTACAGTACATGCACAAGCACTGTGACTACAACACATAAATCAGTGGCCTTAAATTCCACTCGACCATAGTTTGACAGCTCTTCAGATACTCTGTAATTATGCAGAACATCTCTGGGAAAGTACTGTCAGCAGGCAATAAGGATAATTTCACTGCTGCTTAGTTGCAAGTGCTATCAGAATGTCCCATCATAAATCTCTTTGAAATATGGTTTTATAAGCTGCAGAACAATAAAGATTACTGACTGTAGTCTTCATAATATAGTGATCTAAAGTCACTGAGCCACTGGGAACTTAATCAAAATAGTAAAATATAATAGACTTTGCTAAAACACCCCCTACCCCACCATGGTAAAACAATGACAATATTCTGTTACAAGTTGGGATTCAGTCCGTAAATCCTGTGATATCCGTCGTGGCCTGTATTGGACTAAGACAAGGTTTATTACTCCTCAATTTGTGTTTATTTGCTTTGGAATCTAGTTAAGTGGTTCTCAAAGTGAGGGTTGAGACCCTTAAGGGGACACATTTGGTTTTTGAGGTGAGATAATCGAAATATTAAAACAAATATAATTTAATTACATTTTCATGTTCACAATTTTTTTTATTACATTGTATTTGGGTTTATGGTATATTTTACAGTGTAATTGTAATAACACTGTCTCTAATAATCTCGGTCTCTTTGTCTGACTACATATATGGGGGGAGCTATGTACCACAGATTTTTGGGGTTTAAAAGGTTTGAGAACTGCTGTTCTAGTTGAGCTGCAGTAGAAGTACAGTACACCCTGTGTTCATTTACACCCAAAACTCTGAAAGTCAAAGGGGACGGTGCCACCAGAGAATAAGCTCTCTGTTGAGCGTGCCTGCAGACACAGCCAAAGAGCTTAAGGGGGGCATACAGTACATCATCCCCTGGGACTCACAACGGCACTTTGAACAGGCCTTTGCTCCAACCAGGAATAGCTGCATCACGCACATATGTACACCCACACACACACACACACGCACACAAACACACACGTTAAATGTATACAGGGAGACGCAGGGGTTGCGTGCGGATAGAAAAACAGAGATAGAACAAGCATGCTAAAGAGGTGAAAACAGCCCAACAACTTCCTTTGATCTTTAAGCAGCTTGAGATATCGCTGTACAACACCACTACTTGGCACTGCCAGACAGCACTAATGTGACACCTATTAGCATACCTCACGAGAAAGGACAAACACTCATCAGGTTTTATTTCACTAAATATATGACCCACTTTGTTCGTTAGACGTTATTAAATCTGTGGGTGAAAATATGTTTTGGCCAGGAGTATTTCCTTATGACTGACTCCGCACTGCCCCCTCTGGCCAATAATTACACACTGCTCCTTTAATGTCCCGCTGGTTCCATTGAGACTACACTGATATTCACTCTTTACCTCTTGCTCCCAACTTTATATCTATCAACAACAGAAGGCTTTATGAGCACCCTGCTGTCTCTTTTGCTTGCTTTCCATCAATGTGTCAGTTCTTCACCAACGCCACTCTGTGTGTACTGACACATGTTGTCAGTACACACAAATACACACATACACATACTTTACACGTGTTAGTGAGCACATTAGATCCTGTGTCACGTGATGGGTTGAGTCTAGTGAGGACGAACTGTAGTATGTTTTGAAGGATGCAAGGCTGTCTGAAAGCCAGAAGGTCCTGGGTTTCATCCCCTGACATGGGTCCATCTGAATGAATCCATGGCAAGATGCCAACTACTGCTTGTTCTAATTATATGCTGCTTGCTTTGAATTAAAGCATCTCTCAAATGGTTAATTTAAGATGAACACAAGGTTAAACTTTTTTATCAAGCGCACAATCAAGCTCTCCATGTTCTGGCCTCATGTGAAATTACAACATGTAGCCTATTTCCCAGAGTATTATTCCTATTCCTATTATAAGGTGTTTAAATCTTAATAAGATGCAATGAAACCACTTCCTTGTAAGAGGCTAGTGAGACATAAAATGAATCAAATGGGCAGAGAAAATATATGTTTGTTTTTTTTTGAAAATAAGGTATTTCTTATTTCTGTATCTCATTCTTTAGCATTTGACAAACCGTTACAGATGTCCAGGTTTAGCTGCCGGAGCTAGCAGGACCTGCCAGGATAGTGCCTTTGAGGATGTGCTTTTAGAATTCAATATGAAATCTGTGCATCTCTGAAGCTCTTTACCCACATCTGCTCCTTTTGTGGGGGTGACAAGATGCCACATAAAAGCACCCAGGCTCTCGTGAATGATATTGTGATCTGAACTAACTATTGTCATATTCCACGGAGCAATGGTTCCAGAAATACCCTCAAAGACTTTTATCGTCTCATCACTGTCACGGTCTGTAAACCATAATCTATTTTGAATATTTGGCTAATATCACCAAATACTTTTGTTATACACTGATCATGGATGCAATTTAAAACTAGTCGGTGTGTAAATAGCACCCACTGTGATGGGTGACTTTCTCCCCCCCCAAAAAAGGTGTCTTTCTTTGGAATTAAATGACTGAATAATTTATTATTCAACAAATTTAAATGTAAAATGGCTTAGATAGCCTGCTGCCGAGGGGAAAGAGCATAACAGCCGCTGCAGTAATAACAATTACACCAGCCTGTACGGTATCTCTCTCTTATTGAAAACTCTGTATGCACTTACGGGTGTTAGCACACATAGACACTGTTAGTTAGGTCATACAGTAGGTTTTAGTGGGATGTAAGATCAGTTTGTCAGTTTTGAGAAGTAGAATAATCAATGGCCCATTGGGCTGGAATTGTATTGTTTGGGTTTACGTCTAGCCAGGGTTCACTCATATTACAGTAAATACTGCTATTAATGTATTTCTAATTACATTATTAGTTGCCATTAAATGGCTTCAGGGTTTTGAATCACACATGAAAAAAATCCCTGGGCTTACTTCCAAAAAGAAATCTGAAGTCTAGGTCAGGGTGGGTTAACGTTTTTATGTTTGATTGAGTTTCAGTCAATGGTAGTCAATCACTAATTCTCACCTGTTGAACTTTGGCACAGTAGTATTATGGCCTCTTGCTAGCAACTCCCAGACAAAAGATTGGGGGGTTTGAGCCCCATCACAGGCTTTCCTGTAAGCATCCTTAAGCTGCATATTTCGTAGGCCCAGCTTAGTCTCATGAGATAATGCTGTTTTAACATGTTACCAAAAACGTTATACGATGAAGATTTGATCTAGAATGATCTAGAATTCATAACTCGACGAGTTGTATGTCAGATCTTGCCGCTATTGAGTTATGAAAATGTTCAAAGTCCCTCCTCTTTTCTCTTTATTGTGTGTTTTTATCTCTGTCCCTCCTTTCTGCCTCTCTCCGTTTCTTCTATCTTTTTCGGGCTGTCACTTTTAATATCCTGTCTTGGTTCAGTCTCCAGCACGTCAATGCTGCAAGCCTGGAGGATTATTTGTCGCCTTAAGTTTTCCTCACGTTTCCAATGACAGTGCACTCGAAAGTGATCTCTTCTTCAGCCTTGTGATTAACTCTAAACACTTGGGGTAGCTTCTTTTTATTCAGAGGGTTTATTTGCACTTAAAACAATCCTTCGGAGAATGGAGTATCCCCCCTCGTCCACAGTGGCAGACGATAATGGAATAAGTCGCACAGCTGGCATCTAAGCACACAGGTGCCATACCCGTGATTACTAGCATCCATGAACACACACAAACACACATACAGAGATCTACTTTAACATGCATCAATTCACACACACAGTACGCATGTTTTCACACACTGGCAGGGAGCAGTGAGTGACTATTGAAGTATAGTTCCCCAATGCTCAAAGCTTCCTGTTTTCCTTCCGTGTACTCACTAGAGCTCCTCATTCATTGTCGACTGCCTTAAACACTGGTTGTAAGAGATGTTTGCTGATGGGAGGAAGCGCCTCAACATCCAAATCGACCACCCCAGGCGCCCTAGTGCACCATGAATGCATCTTGAGCGTGTGCTGAGGATGCCAACGCAAATGTAGCAGAGGATAAGACTTAGCCTTATTTCATAATAGAGCTCTCTGTTTTACTGATTAGGAACCAAATCAGAACATTTGCCTGGATCCATCCCTCTGATGTATTATTAGCAAACCTGCTGTATTCTTCCATGCACAACAAATCCAGATCGTTTTTGTTACCTTACATTATACAGTAACATCAAATGCTTTGTGAATAGTCGGTGGTGTTTGTTCCCTATAGCACTATCTCTAGTGTAAGCTACTTACACTGACAGATGGATGACCCTGTCTCACAATGACTTCTGGAAATTATGCTACGTACGAGGGCAACATTTCCGCATGGATTCCCGGACCAGCTCCCCACAGCCACGTGTGTTTATTGCATGTTCCCGTGCAGCCTTGCTATTTTGGTAAAGGTTCCCTAGACAACCATTCGGTGTAAGGGCCTGACTGCCCCAAAGTGAATCTCACAGTCAGCCACTCAAGGCATAGGGTATCCCAAAGGTGTTTCCATACTGATCTCCAGAGACTCCAGTCTTCATGGTGAGTGGCCCTCCAAAACTGCATCAGCAACACATGACAATGGAGGGCACCTTCAGGGCATTCCGAAGCAAGAGAGAAGTAAGAGAGAGGAATAGTATGCATAATCTCTTACGTTCTAGCAATTCAGGCGTACATTTTTTAACCACAGCCAAAATAGGGCCGATATCTTGGTGAGAGCAATCAGTGACGTGGAAACAAAGCGTGTTATTCAAGATGAGCTCTGATGCTCTTATTTGCACCGCATTATCGGAGAGAGAAATATAGAAATTCCTGGTTTAGTTTGTCTGAGCTTAAAAAAAATGGCTCATGTTGAAAAGTAATGCAGCTCATACGGTATTCATTATGACGAATAACTTAAACCCATTACAATGAAACTCATATAGCGAAACTCAAAAATCACTGGGAATGTTTTTCATTCCTACCACTCAACGATTCAAATTGATCTAGCTAGCAATAACATCCCAGCATCGGCAAATGGGATTTCAGTTTTTCACGCAATTACACACGATAGAGCCCACACAGCTCCCTAAAGCTAATAACAATGCAGTCAAAAGGGAATCTCACTGAAGAATAGAATATCCCTCACATCTCAGCTTCTCTCCAGGGGGACAGTGACTCTGCAGTCATATCCGGGAAAATGTATTTCATATTCAAACACAAATGGAGCAATTTGTGCAAATAGCATGCGTAATAGTGGAGCGCGCTCCCAGGTGTGTGCGCGGCAGCCACGTCCACGAGGAGACGCTCGTCACCCCGACTGCATCAGCAAGGAACCTGGGGCCCACAGAAATGGAGCTGGGAATGAATTAGGGGTGTCATTGGTTAAGGACATGAGAGAGAGAGAGAGAGAGAGAGATTTGCCGTAAACAGGGGCAGCTAGTCTGGTGTGAAATCAGATAGGGCTCTGGCTAGCATGGTTATTTTGACGTGTCGGTATAATCTGTCTCTCTGTGAGCTAAGCGATAATTCAGCTGTCATTCTGGGAGCGAGGCGGTGATAACAAGCCTCTCTGACACTCTCTGCGCAGGGCATGGAATTGAGAAATGATATGTGCTTGTGTTTTCTGCTAATAAGTTGCTAATTAGGGACAATTTGATTTTAGACTCCCGCCTCCATATTTCTCACTGCAGTTAAGTTGTGTTTTGTTGTGCTTTGCCAAGTCTATAACATCATTAAAACTGCCGTATAAGTACAGAACAAGTCAAGTGATCATTGCTTATTCAGCCTAATTAATTTAAGTTTCTACCCAGTTTCAATTAATTTAGCTTGATTAATATTTTGTCTTTAGACCATTATGTAAATGCACATTATGGAGTTTCATCCTGTCTTTTGATATGATCATGGAACGGGATACACCTAAAAACATTAATTTGGTGTGCTTGTAACCACACCTACTTCAACATCAGAATTAACCGATTCTGACTGCTAACCAGGTCCTTAGTGTTTATTTGAATTGGCTAGGTCTATTAAACCTCTCCTGTAGGGTTTGTTTGCATTACGATAAATATATTTATCATATTGTAAACCCTACCTGAGCTACGTTTGGTGTAAAACCCATCACTATCTGTGTATGGAAAGGCTTTCATGGGTCATGGGTTGTTTGAATGATCGGTGTAGTACCTTACTCATCTACGAATAGCAGTGAAACAGATATTGTTATGAAAATATATCATATTGTTATGAAAAAGATTGTATCTTCGGGTGCACACCTGCAAAGGTAATCTTGTACGACTGAACTTGACTTCCTCATATGCTATATTGTGCAGTCTTGCAGTTTCTTCATCCTACAGTAGGTACAGTACCTGCTACTGTTCATCTATTATGAATGGATAGTAGTGTCTGTAAGTGAGGCCTACCTGCCAGTGTCTATGTTGGAGTCCACATTTCCTATTGCTGTGGTGTAGAAAAACACCCATCCATAGAGGCCTTTATTATTCACGCAGGTCGTGTCAGAGCCCTGACATTAATAACACATACACAGTTTAATATTGGGTTTAGCTCCCTCGCAGGTTCCTCCTCTGTCTGTGTGTCGAACACGTAACTATTCAACCATAGAAATACTGTTGCCCTGGGTGTGTGTGAACATGATAAAAAATACATACGTCTCTTTTAAGTCCTTCCCTGAGGTGCACAAAGTTGTATCAAGTATGATGCTAACGCTCGCCACTGTTGAACAAAATAGTGTGTGTGTGTGTTTGTTTATTTAGTTTATTTAAAGGGTTGCTATTGCCATAGCATTGGCTAGTCTTCATGGGGTCTACACACATTAAACATTACAACCAAAAATACACAATAGATTGCAATGTCTCTGTAAAGTACAATTCTTTTTAGGGAGTTCTCAGACAGGTTTGCATGACATTGCCAGTATTTCTGGTATTGTGGCTATAAACAGTCTTACAAATTTAGTAGTTTCTACTACTAAATATGGCTAAAAAGAACTATAGAGACAAACAAATACACATCCAAACTTTACTAGTTTCTCATACATTTTCATATTCTCATTGATAGTTGAGAGGGTTAATGTCTTATGTTTTTAAGCAGTGGAAGCTGTTGCTTGCCCCACCATAATATTTATTGTACAATCTAATTAGTGACACGGGACATTGGGCTGTCAGCTGGTGTGTTGTGTGTTAAAATTATCAGAATCAGAATGAGAAAAAGCTTTATTGCCAAGTACGTTTTTTTACACAGGAATTTGTATATAGTAGTCTTATTTCTCACTGCATATACAGTACATTAAACATTAAAATGTACACACTGATAGGACTTAATCAGAAATATCTATCTGCTATGCCCCCCTCCCCCTCACTAGCTTTAGACTGACACTGCAGCTACATTGCTAGTATTAGCTGTGCATTAGCACTTAGAGATAAACTAAGACAACCATAACTCTTGACAGTTGGGTTTAGGAAAAGGACTGAGAAGTAAAAGGAATGAAAAGTAGGTGCCTCCTTTCTCTCTTTTAATATGTTGCTTTAATTTGGTTTCTGATGAAGCATTTTGTAGACTTGTTAAAGTCCAGCTGGATAAATCAAAATCAAATTAATTTTCTTACATCAAAAGCACAAACTGTTGCCCAGTGCTTACCCTATTTGAACCCCCCCTCCTTGCTGGGGGAAAAGACACATTAAAGTCATTTTGACCTCTATTAAATCAAAGAGATGAAATGGATTTGAGGCAATTTATTAACACGTGCCCAAATGGAGATCATCTGGAAGCAATAGCATCACCCTCCTCTCAAAATGGAGAATCATGGATGGGGATAATTAAGGACTGCTGAGTTCTCATCTTTCTCGTTCCCCATTCATTTGGCATAACTTATTAGTTTAAAAAGTGTATTTACTTTCATCATTATTCCATCATTACTAGCATACCTTACTGCTATTTTGATGGGAGACAGAGGAAGTTGGAGTCAGACCATACTGCACACAACTCAAACACGTAATATTTCAATACATTCATATCTTCTTTAAATATTTGTCAAGAAAGATAGGGATGTACTAAGCCATGGGAGATAACGGAATAACTTTTGTCATCTTCCACTATTTTCATTTAAGAAAAGGACTATCTATTTCTTATTCTTGCAAAGCCAACTTTATCAAGGATTAAAGGAAAAATCTGAATTGCAATCTAGGCAGCCTCCGACTAAGCATTCAGCACCGTTTGGCCAATATCCCTTACTTATAGATTCACCAATCAGTGACACCATGTGATGGAATACTAATATATTAGTTCATTTAGCAGATGGTTTTATACAAAGCCACTTACAAGGAGCAGGGACAAGAGCTATGAGACAATTCTGCCTCCTAGCACAATTATAGTCACAAAGACATTCAAAGAATAGTTATATTTGAGAGATTTTTGGACGTTAGGAAATGTATAGCATATGTAGACACATTTCTGATATAAGGATGAATATTTAAAGATATTTATCTCAGACTGAGCAGAGGACAACCTGACCCATCTCCCCAAAATGTCCTCACACAATATACTCGGAGGTTCTACGTGGGCAGCTTATCAAACAACCACACCACGGAAGGAAGGAAGAAATTAAGGACATTTAGTAATACAAATTACACCTTTTACTTTAGGTCTCTAATCGCAGTTGCAGATGTGCTTCTTTTTGTGATTCTAACCAACCTGATTTGTCTGAATCCTCAGGAGCGCATGCAAACATAGTAGCTTTGTAGAGAATGCGCTCCAGTGGCCCACGAGATGAGAAAAAAGAGCATCAGCTCACAAATCTACTCCATCGCCAATGTGTATTGATTTCTATTGGATTTTGTCCATACCGTACTCTTGCCTAGGTTAACCCCCATAGGCACCTTTAAGACTCTGAAGTTTATAGGGACTCTGCCAGGCAAGAGAGAATAAAATAGCTACACTGTGGCTCGTGCTGTAGCCAGCAACCACTTCAGCCCAGCTAAATCATAGACTGGTACTTTTAAAGTAGTTGCTCCCATTTTTCAATTCCTCTTCATAAGACTCAGATTCTGGGGAAGGTTGAGGGTTGATTACGGAAGAGAGAGAGAGATTGTTGTTTACCTGACAGTGACCAGTGATGGGCAACGCAAGATTTCGTGACTGTGTGCTTTTTAGAGCAGGCAATGTTTTTCTAAAGAAACTGTTATAGAAATGGGCATTTTGCGTCAGATTTGCCCCTAGCTGGTTGTGTTTATGTGACTGGCTGTTGCATCCTAATGTGTTAAGCAGAGAGACATTGTTATCCACAATACATCCTATTATTACCACGTTCCCACAGGGCGTTTAGCAAGGCACACCACCTCAGGTTTTGATACATATTCAAGAAAGCTATCAGGTTTACTATGTGCATAGTGTTTCTTTTTCCCTGTGTGTGTGTGTGTGTGTGTGTGTGTGTGTGTGTGTGTGTGTGTGTGTGTGTGTGTGTGTGTGTGTGTGT
>JAODLI010019184.1:0-22623 GCA_027575585.1 Percopsis omiscomaycus
GAGAGAGAGAGAGAGAGAGAGAGAGAGAGAGGGCTAGATTTGAAGGTGTTCTATTTGTGTGCTTCAGGCTCCTCCCGGCTCATGTCCCCGGAGTGCTTGGGACTTTGTGTGTGTGACCTAAATGTTGCTTTGACACTATTATTTTACGCTCGCGCTATTCAATCAGACCACCGACAGATGTACCGCGCGCATGACAAGTGTACACAGGTGGCAGCGTTTCGGCAGTCCTGCCTGGACAACACTTTGGGAGCACGGCATCTTAGCGAGCAGTGTCCCTAAAAACTGGGGCACACTTGTGAGGTTAAAGTGTAAAGTTATTTTCAAACTGCTGTTTTTTTTTTTAAAAGCAAATTTTAAATATATGAACTAATATCCTCCTAGGGCCTAGTGTTCCTAGTGTTTAACACAGGACCTCTCCCGGCACCGTGGTACGATAAGTCCGAGCACGCACGCAGCATGTGGCGTTTACTGCAGAACACACTGCGAGTTGGAATGAGGACAGCCTGTAGCCAGAGGGCAGTGCTGCTCCAATCAGAGTGCGTCTCCTCTCAGCCTGCAGCCACAGGCTCACACCGCCTGCATCAAGACACCTGCTCCCTCCACGCCGCTCTACGTGCAACGCCACATGTGGGCGTGTTCTACCACTCCTATGCCCCCCTTCAGCGGGAACCTTCCAGAGTCAGATACCAGACTGCACCGTGTTTGTTTTTAATCATGGGGGATGGTCATAGGGTAAATGACGTGGGTTAGACAGGTGTACAGTTGGGGTGTGTGTGTGTGTGTGTGTGTGTGTGTGTGTGTGTGTGTGTGTGGGTGTCAGAAACTCACATCTTGCCACTTGTCTTCGTTCTCCTTCACCTTCTGGTTAAACTTCTGCAGCTCCTCGTAGCGCACCTGCTGCAAGACAGCTGGTTCCGCCAGGATGTCGTCCATGGATTTGCTCCTGTGGGGATAGACGGCAGGGGATGGTAAACGTGGGTGTGTGTGTTTGCTGCCTGTACCCCTCACACACACACACACGTGTGTGAGGGGTGTGTGTACTTTGTCCAATTGTGTGCATCCACTCGTGAAAGAAAGTAGCTCTTCTCAAAGCAGGGATTTCATTGGGATTCGAGATAGTGATTCTGCTCAGGTTTGCTTAGACTTTAGTTTATATTCTTTTATACTGCTTTAATTGTTTATATCAGTTTTACCTTATACATTTTATTCATATTTTCAAATTCAATATTATTGATATTTGCTTTATTCCCCTAATTCTTAACTCACTGCTTTATCGCTTTGTTTTGACTGTTCGACAAAGCACTGTTTGCTCTATAAAAGGTGCTCTATAAATAAAGTTAGGATTATGTATATTGCATGTATGCATGCATGATATGGAAATACTTAAAAGGCACTACGAGAAGTAAAAATACATATTTCCCATAAACCCCTTTGCCTCTCCAGTGAAACAATCAGTTCATATTGACGAGAACAGCTAAGATATGTAGCGGTCGTCCGGACGGCACATCAGCTGTTTTGCTAGAAGATGAGGTAAGCAAAAATTTGGAATCTCATCTCATGTCAGATACATAGATGCATCACAAAAGCATGGACACTGATTGGGAAATAGCAACTCCTCATAGTACCTTTAAAATGCTTACTTTAAAATATGACACTACCACTTCAACAATATCACGAGGACCGTCCGAAGCTTTGCTATGTCTTGCCATTATTTCAAGCTGTAGTAGCACCTGTAGCACCTCCTACGGAACTCGTTTCATATTAAATATAACCATTCATGTATTGTGCATTAGGCCTGGAGATAACAGAGTGTTAGTATTCAAACACAGCACACAGTTATAAAATAAAAATAAAATAAAAATGTTATGCCAGTTTATGCCTAATCGGTTAGAAAATGCACATGCTTCAATGCTATAGACACAGTATATCCAGCCATACCCTTCATGCAAAACAGCGTCAGCAGTGAGCCCTGTTCTGTCTTTTCACTCACCTGTAAAGGTTCAGTGTTTAGAGACTCAACCAGAGCTCTAGCTACTACTAGCTCATAACAGTGGTTTGGGTAGATGACCCAGCATATTGGGGTTGTTTGTTGCTTTGTCTTTAGAGCTTTGTGGAGCAATACCACCCACACACCCACCCACCCACACACACCCAACTTGGCCTTATGCCATACCATCCACAATATTGTGTGTCAGCGTTTAGCAGGCGGAGAGTGAGAGCAGCGTTACAAAAGCAGGAGGCGGCAGAGCCAATGCAAACATGCCACATTCCTCGGACCACACAAACTCACCCGTCGCCAGCGTGGCACTTTTGGGGCAGTCTAGGAGACCGGAGAGAACCGGAGAGAAATAGGAATGAGGACTCTGTGGACGACTAATCTTTGTAAGAGAGGACTGGTATTACACAAGGCTTTATTCCATGGCCTTCCAGGCAACGGCAGCGCATCTCAGTGGAGTAAACACGCGGTGTACAGCGCAAAGACGGCATTTTATGTTTTAACTTGTGTATAGACCTTCCGTTTAGTTATGTTCAGTTATATAGATATCACTATATTAAACTTGTTGATGATTACACTGAATCTTTCTTTTAATGCAGATGGCACCAATGCAGCTGGAAGGTACACTCCCCAGTCTGAGTCTAGAACTGGCCTTGTGGGTGAAACCAGTGTTACAATAACATTGTTTTGGTTTGAAACTCAGAGAGCGCGTGCCACGTCCTCACCTGAGTGGCCCGTATTCCTCTCTACTCCTCCCCTCGACAGCCACTTGTAAGATACCTTTATAAAGGCTCTTTTATGTGTGCGTGCGTGCGTGCGTGTGTGTGTGTAGTTGTCTGTGAATCCACCCATGAACACTAATGTACAAATATGTGTGTTACCGTGGATTCAACATCTTTCATGTTCTTACAGAGCTATGGGGAATATCTATAGGCGTTCATAGTGAGTCAAAAGACGAGACTGCAGTACAACACAGGATATGCCTGGCGGTATATATGATTGGAGATTACTCATGCTTGAATTGCGCCCCCGTCAGCTTTCGCATGTTCATGTGAAGTTCTCTTTGCTGAGAGGAAGCCACATTCTAGTCAAGCACATCTGGGATCTATGGTGACGTCAAGAATGCCAGGACCAATGCACTCAGTCACCCAAGTGTTAAAGTCTGGCGTTTCCTTTATTCAGCTTGGATAAACTTCACAGGCAAACTCAGTCCAAAGAATAATAATAAAATAAACAAAACAAAAAAAAAAGAATAGAAAGAAATGTAAATAAAATACATAAAATTCAAATAAATGTCCGGTTGAAAATGCCAGTAATCATGCGAAATAGACCTAAAACTGAAATGATCTGTGGTTTTGTTCAAAAATAACACTTTAAGCACAAGAAGGAATCGAATAGAATAGTAGAATATATAATACATAATTATGAAAGGCCTTCTACACCATTTGCTCACCAGGAAGCCATTTCATTCTAACACAACAACAAACCTTTAAAACAAGAGAATTCGCCACATCTCGTTCAGCGGTTTTTGGGTTCGAATACCGTTGAAGAGAGGAATACAGTAGGAGTTCAAGGCACCGTTCAGTTCTCAGGAGGAAGCGCGATGTGGGGTGACATTTCCATCTCGGTGAGTACAGAACACAGCCTCCTTAGCACCAATCCATCACAAGATACAGTATACAAACATGCAATGCAGGCCACTTCAGAACAAAATGGGAACAATGAGCTCCCACAGGAAAAGAAAAAGAAAAAGAAAGAATAAACAAATCCACGATCAAGCATCTGGCGCGGTGACCTCCTAAGCAACCGACGACTTTAAAGCAGCCAGCCTCTCCACCATTAACCTCTTCTTATACCTGAGCTGGCTGGCCTCTCTGATAGCCTGCCACTTCAGCAGGTCACCTTTGCTACAGGAATTCGGCACCGAGGGAGAGCTCTGATTGGCTGGCGGTCTACGCGGTGACCCCTGACCCTGACCGGGACACCCTCCGAGCTTTCGGACCAGCATGTCGTCAGCGGGCTGCGCTACCCTCGCGTCGCGGCCCTCCTGGTCTGCTTCGGTCCGCTGGGACAGAGGGCACGGCGGGCACAGCAGTCTGGCCTGGAGGTTTGGGGGGAGAGCCCAGGGCTCCGGGACGGGCATGGGCGTGTAGTGGTCCGGGGCCCCAGAGAGGGGCTGCTGAGCCTGCTGGGGGTTGGCCCTGCGGTAGACCACGTCGTCCAGCTCGATGTCAGGGTACCGGCTGCTCCCGGGGTCTTGCGGCTGGGTCACGAGGTGGATCTCCGGCTCGGGGGAGGAGAGGTACCGCGAGGAGCGGCTGGCGCACAGCCGGGTCTTCATCTCCGCCAGGTCGGGGTTGGCCTGGAAGGCCAGCGTCCGCCTGGCGAACATGTCGTCGTTCTCCAGGTCGGGGAGCAGGCTCTCGTAGTCGATGAGGTCCGGGGGCTCCCGGGGGTCGTGGCGGCCCGCCAGGGGGCGCTTCTCGCATTTAAACAGTCTGGGACCCGCAGTGGGGTCTGCTCTGGCAAATGTCACGGGGGGGCTCTCTACGTGTGGGAGCTCTATCTTAGGGGGAGGGGGGGCGGTGTGTGTTGGACTGGGGAGACTGGAGGGTGGCAGAAGGAGGGAGAGAAAAAGGACAGAGAGGTGATGAGTGCATGCATGTGAACCGGGAACCAGAGCAAAGCAAGAGAAGAGCAAGAGAAGAAGAAGAGATACAGGGAGCAGCAATAGTGATATTTGAGTCAAAATCGTTCAAAAGTCAAACTTTGTTTTTTAATTATGGTTATAATCTGCTCTCATAGGCTTTTCATAGGCTGTAACATAGCACGCATTCCACTACAGTCGGTACAGACTGCTTTATCAGGCATGTTAGGCCGATGCCAGTTGCTTGACTATATGTCCCCATTAGCAGGCTAGGGCGCTAGCTTGTCAGGCTAGGGCGCTAGCTTGTCAGGCTAGGGCGCTAGCTTGTCAGGCTAGCCGCCCTGAGAGGAGACACCGTGCTGTGACCCTCTCTAGGACAACCCTGCAGCGTCACAATCATGCAGCTGTATGGACCTTTTCCCCGCGACGCGGACGGTGTGGGCGGAGGCCTCGGGTGTGTGGGGGTGAGGGGTGGAGGGGCAGGAGAGGGAGGGGGTGGCGGAGGAGAGCCAGGGAGTGATGTCGCAGTCGGACTCGTCCGATGAAGAGGCAGCCTTGTTGTGGCTGCGGCCACGGAGGGCGGGAGAGGGACGGGGCAGGTGAGTGAGGGAAAGGGAGAAGGGAGGAGAAAGAAAGAAAGAAAGAAGGAAAACAAAGTCAGGCAGGTAGACATAAAGGAAAAGCAGTGGCTAGCTTGAAGGAGTTAATGTGGCATGCACAACAGTTTCCTGTCAAAAGAGGACATTTTAGCAAGGAAAATAGAAACAATGTCTAATGGGAAGGAACTGGGTGGTGCCTTTTTTTCTGTACCAAACGAGGTGTGCCTGTACTGGATGCTGTTGACACAGACAGACGCACTATGCGGGCAGAGGAAAATGGGAGCAGGCACCATTTCACACAGGGCTGTAGTGTCTTCACACACCTGAAGCCCTGCATCTTCTTGTACCAGGGTCTCCTCTGGGAGCCCAGTTTAATCTTCTGGATGTGGACGTCCTCTTCGGGGGTCCAGACCTTGGGCAGAAACCGGCTATAAGCCAGGCCTCTGTCCTGCTGCGTCAGGCCCACCCTGCGGGTGTAGAGGTCGTCCTGGACGGGGTCCGCGTAGCCCACCTCGTTGTCCTCGTCCTCCGAGTAGTCGTACGGCTCCCGGAAGATGCTGTCAGCGGACAGCGGGCGGTGGGGGTCCGCTCTCGCAGGGCCCGGCTCGGGCGCCGCCGTTGCCCCGGCGTCGCCCCTGCTGCTGCTGCTGCTGCTGCTCGAGAGAGAGCCAATGAAAGCGGTCAAGGTACCTATTGGACAAAGGACATGGCACCAGGCATACAGCAGGGGGCGCATCATCTGCTCGCCAAGCATCGCAGCACTCCAGTCAGAGCAGGCGTTAATAACCAGGCAAACTCAAACTCAAACTGAGACAAGAGGCAAAACGTCCAATCGGAGAACGGTAGCACTGGCTCTGCAAATCCAAAACAGGCAAAAAGAAAGACGCGCTGAAAGCCGAAACAAAAAGAGCAAACTGAAAAAAACGGCAACAAACAATAAACAGAGTCAATTCAACCGCTAACGCTTGCTGTGTTAGAGGCCAAACACCACAGACCACAGCAGCCCATGGTTATAATGAACCATGCCAACCGAGGGAAAGAGGAGCACTCTAGCCTCTCTCTCTATGGGCAAGCAGGCACACCAGGGTCACTCTCTCGCTGCGTTCGGCTCTGACCTGAGGCCGGACGCCCTCTGCGGCGGGGGCGCGCTGGCCGTCGCGGCGACCTTGGGCCACGAACCCCTCCTCCCCCCGCGCGCCCATCTCCCCGCCGGGGGGGTCGCCGCGGGGACGGCAAAGTTGGGGGGCGCCGCGGGCGGGGGGCCGCGGAAGCGTCTGCTGGCCAGGTCGTCCAGAAGCGGGTCGGGGTCCGGCCGCTCCGCGTCAGAATCGCTGCCGCTCTCGTACTCGTACGCCCACTGGAGGTGGGCCGCGGTGGGAGCCGTCTGGGGCGCCTCGCCGCCGCCGTGGGCGTGGCCGGAGAAGCTCACCTGGCTGAGGTCGCGGTCGCGGTGACACACAACCACATACAGTAACACAGGGGGGCATTCAGGAGCAATACCGCGCCAGTGCGGTAGGGGGCGTACAACCACGGCAACAGCGTAGACGTAGACGTACGACAGAAAGGGAAGGAAGAAAACGTGGCTGAGCTGAAAGTTTCAGGTTCAGAAAACAATGAGCTCAGGCTGAGAAACACCCGCCTATATTGACTCCTTTCAAAGACTCATTAGACCTTCAGGATGGCAAACATTACCTGTAAACAAAAGCCGTGTGTGTGTGTGTGTGTTTACCGCCGTAGGCAAGACTGTACCTTGTGAAGGTCCCATCCTCCTCTGTGAACATGGGACTGGCCCAGCTCCGCCGGCTGTCCTCGTGACGCTCGGCTCGCTTCTTCCGGATGGGCGCGGGCACGTAGCCCGAGGCTTTGTCCTTGGTGGGCAGGAACTGGTTGAACTGGGTGGTGGTCTTGGGTGTGATGGCCAGCGCGCGGCGGTACTGGAGAGAATCCTTGTTGTCCGCCATCTTGTGCACGGCGTCCGACTCTGCGTCGCTGCACCAACCTGTAGCATGAAGAGGGGGTGGGGTTGGGGACAGGTAAGCCAGGTCAGAGGTCTGGTTAAGGGGCTGTGAACAGAGAGCAAGTGGGGGAGGTGGAGAGAGCGCTGAGGTCCGGATAAGGGAGTGTGGTTGGGTCCTCCGGGCGTCAGTTCGGAGCGCTAACCGAGGGCTGTTGGGTGGGGAACGGAGGCCTCCTCATTTACAGGCCTGTTGTGGAATGTCTCACTGCCCTCTCACAGAGAGAGAGAGGGGGAGAGAGAGAGAGAGAGAGAGAGAGAGAGAGGGCGAGCCACTGTGTAATTATTGACCATGTCGTTTCCAGCTCCAAACCCTCTCCATCTCCTCTTTCTCAAAGCAAACTACAAAACAACAAAAACATAATCTTTCAATAAAGCCACGAAAGGACTGCAACGTTTATGTTTCTCTCCGCTTCTTTGAGCCGGCTGAATTTTTGACTGAAGTTGCAATACAACACCACTAGATGGCAACAGATTGTATTTGTTTTTACAAGTGGGAGTCAGCCTTTGGTATGGCTTATCCTCCCTATTCACAAATATTTAAAAGGTTGACATAGGTGAACCGAATTACAAACATTGCAGGCAGAACAATCATTTGACCCTCTAAACCATAAACACTCAAACTGATATGGTATTAAACTCTCCAGCATCAGTGTCCACAGATATCAGTCAGATAAACAGACTTGTGTCATGTTAAATACCACCGCCTCAGTTGTAGAGAAACCGCAGGTAGGCCGCAAGTGAGAATCAGGACAATATCGTGTGTGTGTGTGTGTGTGTGTGTGTGTGTGCCTGCCTGTGCCCATATGGGGGCCTTTGTGTGCTGCTCAGAGCGTGTCACAATGTGTGGGTTGGCTCCTACCCTCGCTGCTGCCTTTAAGAGTGGCTTCAGATGAGAAGCTGTGTGTTCGGGAGCCCAGAGAGTCCAGGCTATCCAGGGAGTCGTCTCTCCTGTGTCCTCCTCCTCTTAGCTGGAAGAGCTCCTCTCCAAAACCACTGTCTCGGACACTACTGCCTCTTGGGCTAGCAGACTCCTCAAGAGCCTGCCACACACACACACACACACACACACACACACACACACACACACACACACACAAGAGTAAGATGTGCACCCACAGACACACAAAGAGTCATTTAGTAGTGTGCTAATTACAGTATTTTAGCTTCTGTGTGTGTATATGTATGTGTGAGTGTGTGTGTGTGCGCGCGCGTGCACACACACACACACACCCGCACACACACACCCGCACACACACACCCACACACACACACACACCCGCACACACACACCCGCACACACACACACACCCGCGTGTGTGTGTGTGTGTGCGTGCGTGTGCTCGTGAGTGACTGAAGGCTGTCCCAGGAGTGTGAGTTCGGTATCCTCCCACCCCTCATTCTTGCAGACTCACCCTGTCAGTGCAATCAGGCAGGCATGCCGTATGCAGGGCTGGGACATGCTGCAGTGCAATGCCCCCATTGTTGTCTATTTGTGGTGCCATTTATTGCCCTCTGTTTTTGGCCATGCATCTTTGATGAGTGCGTTTACTACATGAAAAGAGCACGGCAGCTATACATAAACAAGCCCCGGAGCTGCTTGAACCGGCACGGTTACAAACATGCAAACGCTTGTCAGAGGCTTTTCAAAGTCGGAAAATGTTTACGCGTGGAATCCCCAGTATCCTGCAGACAATACGAGTCCACTACCTAAGCCTAGGCTAATGGTGGTCCAGTGAACATGGATCACCGCAGCTCAACGTACAAAGCGCGTTATAACCCGCTGCTATTATTGAAAAGCCCTGTAGACGGCTGAATTACAGGGTCCCCGACGCGCCACTTATAAATCCAAGTGTAAACAAAGTGTCAGATGTAACCTTGGCACAACGGAGGGGCTGTGGCAGGAAAAGAAGCAGCTATTTTCAAATAGGTTGTATGTGAACTGTGCACCCTGCTGTAAACAAGATTAAAATAGCTGAGTCAAGGGACAGAACCATTTATGACTTAACACAGCTAAGGTGGTTTTAGTGACCAGCATGAGGCCCCCTCCACCTATTACAACTGTTGTACCACACATCGTCCACATACCAAGATGGATAGAGAAGCATACTGAGCATAAAATGGCTGAAAAAGAGGATTTTATTCATATGACTGCTGTTATCTTCCTGGCTTAGATGTAAACTATTCTACCTGAAATAGTCACACAGTAACTAAGTGGGAGATGCTTGCCTTAGATAGTGCTGTGCCCAATAATCCCTCAAACGCCTTGAGGTTTAGGTTAGGTCCATCATAGAAGGGGTCACGGTGAGCTCTTCTACCTAGCCAGTAGATAGTGATCAACACCTAGCAAAGAAAGAGGACCCAAGTTATTACAGAATTAAAACAATTCGTCCATTTTTCTAGCCAAAGAAATGACAAGAATACACTGGTATTCCTTTAGTAACCTTTAGCCTTGTATCCTCAGTGGTGACTGTTTATTGTAATGACGCCCTTGTTTTCATAGGAGCTGATATCACCCAGTACTATGGTTTTGTTTCTGGACCCATCCAGAATATTCGGCTGCTGTTTGTGTGTGCATTGTAAAGGATGGGTAAATACAATAACCAGGATATCAACTGAACCTTCTCCAAATCAAGCACTGTATACCCTTGACTGTAGATAATGTTCATACACTGAGATATTCTGTTCGTTTGTTACATTTAATGAAAGAAAATTCATTCTTTTTTCCCCAACATGCATTGTGTTCCAGTGTTTCTTAAAAACATACTGATAGATTTGATATCAATTTTGGATAACAACCCATACAGAACCCCCCCCCCGAAAATGTAAATGTATTGCGAATAAAAATGATCACTAATACATACAGACTAGTGAACTTTATGAACCAGTGATGTAAAACATGTAGTTTGTAATGTCTTAACTGTTTTTGTGATAAAAAAAATAATCTAAAACTAATGAATTCACAGTCTCTTTCTTGTAAAAAGATCCAATAGTATAGTACAGCACATGTAAAGTATACTATAGTATAGTTACAGTATATAAGACGCCTATAGAGAAACACCTCTACTCCTGTTATTCTACATCAACAAAAACAGCCTCATTGCTGGTTGGCTAGCCAACAAACAAACACAGCCTTCCAAAAGAAGGTTTTCCACTCACATTTTTCAGCCTCCTGTTGGTCTCCTGATGCCTGTGAGGGAGAGAACAGAAGAGGAAAGGTGTATCTGTGAGGTTTACAGCTCAAAGCCTGGGAAAATAACCATAAAAGAATGGTAGGCATGTTTTAGGTCTCTGTGTTCAGGCGTTGAAAGAGCTGGAAAGTGAGAGCACAATCCTGACCACTGCCAGGCCTGTCTCACACCACAACACAAAGGCTGAGGCTGTAAACACACACACACACACACACACACACACACACACACAAATATTGTGAATAAAGAGCATGTTTTATGTGTGTATTGGAGGGTGTAATAATATTAACAATAACCGCTAAAGCATGCAGCCACAACAGGAATGTTCTTCTTCGTGGTGGAAACACAGAAATACAGAACAGAGCACTGCATTCTGACTTTGCACCACTGGGATAACTAAATAGCAGATGCGGCTTGTCCATAAGGAAGGCCTTTAGGCATGCCAGCCAGGTTATTAAAAGTTATATTTTTTGATCCTGCCTGTCACTAAATCAAAAACCCAATCTCACCTTGCCCCTTTGAAACCAAGCCATTGTAATAAAGCTTACAGTAGTTCACAAGCTTAACCTGTCAGGGTCATCTACATACATACCGTTGTATATCATATTTATTTAAAAAGGATCTATAAACGGTGGCAAAGTGTCACACAAGCCTTGTAACCATAGTAACGGAAAGTGATATACGGCATGCTTCACATCCCCATGCTAAACATTCTTCCTGTCGTGTTATACAAGGTCACGTAATACAATAGTCAAACATGCCTCTTTACCTATTAGCACCTTAGTATCCCATGACCCCACTCCCAGCATGCAATGCAAACACTGCAGAAAAACCCACTGAGAATACAGGGAGTCATATAGGTTTTGACTCCAAGTGCCAGGCAAGAGGGTAGGAGGGTATAAAAAAAATAATTAAAAAGATAATTGGTATGCATTTCATAAATAGCCATTGCCTAAATGGAAGTCAAGCGGTGACTCAACAAGAACACGTGTTGGCACGACAGCTGTCTCACCCACCAAATGCGTCATTTGACTCATTAATGGGGGTCCAACACAGACATTAAGTTAAAAAATAAAAAGTCGTTCACCAATTCCACCTTTCATAGATTTATGGGCCCAATAAAATAGATGGAAAAAAACACGACTTCTCTTGTGTGGCTTGGAACTGAGTCACAAAGTCTACAATTATAGCTGTGGTGGCCTGGTCCAAAGGGAGGCAACTGCCGACCAAACTGCCACAGAGCTGGTTACCTAATGCTAATTTATGGCTAGCAGTCATCGCTGCTACAGAACAGAGTATAATGAGAACTATTCTTTGGTCTGCAGAGCCTCAGGCCTGTACCATAGTCTGTCTGCATCAGCTGAGAGCTCGTATGAATGAGGAGAATGATAGAAAACCTCACTTGATCCTGTTAGTCTGGGATCTGCACAGTATCGGCTATGAATAGCACCGTGACTTGTGCAGCGGCTGATCATGGGGTCAATAACGATAATCAGATCAACCTTTTGACATTTCATATGTAGAGGGAAATGGGGAGGTGTCAATTATAAAATGAGATGGTAAATCAATACTACAATGATGAAAAAAAAATGCCACTATATTTTACTAATATTTTGTGTTCTAGCTTCATCTACTCTTTTTCGAGGCAGCGACCTGACCAAAGGGCCTAGGGCCTAGTGATTAAGAGGTTATTTATTTGTAATTTTCTGGGCTTTTTAGTTTAATACACCTCACGTTGATGTTTGCTATGGGAGAAAGGTTATCACAAAGGACAACACGTTTGTATTCTCTGTGAACTGGGTTGGGTAGGCTCAATATTAATTATTTTCCTTAACACTGACGCGGCTGGTTTGACAAATACCAAGACCCTAGTGTGTTTATATGATTCATGAAAACAAATCGTATAGACTGCTACAGTACTTGGCCCCTAGACCTCTCCGCACACAGTGCTCAGACAGAAGGCTATTTAGGGTGACAAATTAGCACTAAATACTCATCACTTCTAACAGTCCCTTGAGTCTTGACTCTCAACCTCATGCTTACACAGGTTTTCGCATCTCATACTTCCAGAAAGTTCAGGGTTACAGGCAACCAATCACCCACATTGCTACATCCTTCCTGTTTCAATCTCCAGTGGAAGTGTACAGATACCAGACAGCATTCTTGAGAAGTTTCAGCCTCTCCCAGGAGGACTGGATACATTAGACTGGGCTTCACGTCTTGGATAATATGAGGGCAGATGGAGGAGCAATCAATTAACTACAGTAGTTATTGTAATTATTACGGATTCTTTGAAACCACAATGTTATGATATAATCTTGTATGACAATCTAATATACAGCACTGTAATCCTGGTTGATTGATATTCATTTAAATCGTTTCGCTTGCTTTCTACATGGTTGCCAGTGTGTATAAAATGTATTGAGATACTTCCATTCCAAGTACCAATACAATCTATACTGCTCGTCTTTGTGCATGTGCACAAATGCACAGATACACACCCTGATGAAGAAACACAAGCCCATATTCAAATGTTAGACAAATAACCTCTTTACAAAAGCCAAAGTAAATCACATTGTCAAATTACACAGCGGCCTTTCGGACTAGGCTATGTCTGGAACCACATCCCGTCATAATGCCACAAAGTTATTTGTTCAAACTAACAATGGCAAGATGCCTTTAAAACAACAACAAACAAAGATGACAACGGTCGTCTGGGGCCGAGGAACGACCCAACGCAGCATACTCCTATCTACCCAGACAGAGCACTGTTCCAAAGCCCATTTAAATAATGGGTGTGATACTGCACACATACCTGTCCAATCCAGTCACCTGTTCTTCTGCATTCAAACGAATGGAATGTCCTCCTTCCACATTCTAACCAAATACCTTGGAATTAAGAAAACTCAGGTCCTGTCAGTGATATAATCAGTGGGAACTTAAGCAGAGCTATGAAATTGGACACGAGCTTAGATTCCCGACGTTGTTTCGAGTTTCATTAGAGAAATCAGTTGTGACTTAGACAGGGTTGGGGATGGTGTCATTCTTGTCGGACACACTGCAGTCACTGTGCGAGGGAGCAGGGCTGAGGGTGGCATTTCTCTTGCCAGTCACACAGGGAGCACAAAAACCCTTGTGTCGGCCTCTCACAGCCAGGACCAGGGCATGGACTGGAGACGTTACTGACCGCTCACCAGCATCACGTCTTTGGTTTCACAATCTGCCCACAGTTCACACATGGCTGCGCGAGAATTCCATATTGGGATCCGCGAAACCAAAACTAACAGTGCAGCATAGTCAGTCACACCCCAAATGATAACAAAGCACGGCCCTGGGTTTGTCTCAAGTATGAAGCTAAAGCAATTCGTCACTAGATCATTACCATGAATAACAACACAAATATGATACAACTGTACTTTGTACAGGTTTAATTTTTTTTTTTTAATTCCGCAACACCCAGTCATACTATTGCATAATCATGTAAGGTGATACCACACAGCCAATCCTCTGCTGTGGAGCTAGTGTCCTTCAAATGCCCCAATGGGTTCAGAGTTTTTACATTCCAATCCTGTAAATCTGGCTGAAAGAGTATTCAACCCTTGTCAATAATTTGCTCAATCAAATGACTGCCACTAGCAAGACTTTGGCCCCTTCTCAGCAGGGGGGTTCAGCTTCGTATAGAATGGATGCTGACTCAAGAGCTGAGCTATAAGCCATATCGGTATGAATTGCTCATCGGCACATAACTAGAATCCAACAAACTGATGCTGTTCTTGGGGTTACACTGAAACTAACCGAGGAAGCGTGTGAATTCCTCTGTGACTAACAGCATTCATTGCAATTTCTATTCTCTAAGCTAAAGAAACTTATTGTCCCCAGACAATAAGTACACTAAATTGTAGGGAGAGATACTTGGGCAGGGCAATGAGCAGCAACAACCAATAAATACATAAATACAAAGAATAAAATAAAATTAAGAAGGCAGCGGGAGGCAAAAGAAAAACAGGACTCGAGTCCAACCTCGAGGACCAATGGCCAGGACTGCTCTACTAAACCTCAGCTACATGTAATTCCTTATGGCCTCATTTATGGCAATTATTATTAGAGCAATAGTAAGAATGGAGTGAAAATCCTCCAGTACAACATCTCTGGGCTGCCGTAAGGGAAAAACAGAATCATTAAACCACTAGCTTATACTGTAGATATCAAATTACTAATAACATTTGGATTGGCATCAGTTAAAAGCCTAGTTCAGTAGGGACTAGAGGAGAAGTTGATTTTCTTTCCCTGTCTTGATTCGGTCTCAACCTCGTTTGGACTTGACTTGAATCAGGCCTTAACCGCACCCCTGGAGCAGTTCTGAACGACCCGGTCCACCAAGACGCTTGGATTCATCTATAGATCATCTATAGCTAACTTCCTGGCAAGCCCTTAATGAAATGGTTAGTTCAAGTAGCTCATGAATTACAGCCTCCAGTGATTAATGAAATTCATTGTGGTTAGTCTGACACCACTCTATATAGGGTAATTGAGATTATATATATACAAGATTATATAGCTCTTTGATAGGACGATGACATGAGTAAATTCCCGGTTTGGCCACACATCACGCTACATCCTTATGTCTTCTTATACCCGCTTATCAATTACAAACTATAACCATTTTTCTTACAATAAGTAACCATTTGGATATTGAGAATATGCAGGCAATAACAGATAACTGTCTTTATCAGTTCGGCTATGTTTCATAACTCGGTGCAATAGAGCAATATACATTGCAGATGGTGCATTCAACCAGTATTACAACTAGAGCCCAAAGGTCATCATACACTCATAATAACCTTTTATGGTCTCTTATTGCATTAGATAAAAAGCACAGGTCTAGTCTCATATTACTACCAGCCAGAAGTCAGAATTATCAGTAATCATTTTCTAATTCACAAGAAATCGCCCATTGCCTGGGGTCAATAGATGATTTAATGATTTTAAAATAATATGAAAGATTATTTTACAGTACAGTGTTTTCTTGTGTCTTTAATAAAACGTGTACCTATCGTGTTAAATCTGCTTATGGTTGTTATACTGGGGACAAAATGTTGAGAACTTGTCTGGAATAAAATGTTGCTAAATAATAAGCCTAGCCAAGAGACAACATACCAGCAGCATGAGAACAGCTACCCTTCCTCTCTGCTGCAACAACCACACACAGCAGGGCAGAACACCTGTCAGACTGGGTTTAAGGGAGTGGCGTTGGACACACACCAGGACTAGAAACAGCTGATAAAGTCAACTCTTACTTGTCTCTCTCTCTCTCTCTCTCTCATTTGCTTAGCTTTTCACAGGCAACAGTAAAGGAAGCTATTGGTTTCTTGTCTGCTTTGGGACTGGATTGGGACACATTTTCCTGGTTCTCCCTATGGAGCCGTCTCTCCACTCTCGATATAAAATTAGCCAATCCAAATGGAGTACCACAAATTGAGCCTAGTAGCCCAGTAGCCACACAGCCCTCCCCCACCCCAACAATAAAACTTAACATCATTTGCATCAGAACCGTTGAGACAGACGTACAGCGTTTAAATGAGGAGGCTCCTGTAGCTCCAGGTCAATGTTCCAAAGAATGATGGGAATCCCTCCCTAAAGCTAAATCGTTACTGACTCACTGATAAACAGCAAAAAATATGTCATGTTTTATCACAGTGTCTACCAGTAACCACAGTAACAGTTCCCGTCTAAAAGATAGGACTGATATTACAGACTCATCCTATTACTTACTAACTCTGCTGTGGTGGCAAGGCGACATACAAATCTCCAAATACAGCGGATGCACTTGCACGACCTTTACGCATTTAACCCATCTCCCCCTCACGCACACGTACTGATAAAGGGGAGGACGCAGAGGGGGGAGAGGGGGGAGAGGGGGGAGAGGGAGGAGAGGGCGGAGAGCGTACGCTATAAAAAGCTTCACTCCCATGCTTCCTGTCACCATTCCAATCAGTGCAACATCTCAAAGTGACCCTCGAGGTCCTAATAATAGGCCAGTGAAGCCCTTTGGTCACTCCCCCCTCCCCTGCGCCCCCCACAAACGCAGGCCAGATATAGGGGCAAAGAGGGAGCACGGGCATTAGGCTTAGTTGAAGGGTTTCGGGCATTGATCACTCTTTCCATCCCAACCTTTTCCTGTCAAAAAAAAGCTTTGAACGGTAATGAAAATAAAGAATGCAACAAGTATTCCTGTTCCACAGTGAGCAGGTGTGCCTTATAATAATGTTGGAGGTATACCTAAGTTTGAGGACACTTGAGGACACACTGACCCTTTATGGCAACGGGCAAGATATAATCAGCGATTTAATGAGTGCTGTAACCTTGACAACAAATTAATGGTGTGATTAAGCAAAGTAGCAATTCATAATGTCACAATATCGTGGTGTGCGCTACCTCCAAATGGCAGGCTCCGGATGCGGTTGCACTGTGGTGGTAACAGGCGGGCAGAGATGTTTATTTTGAGTTGCTATCTGTATTTGTGTTCTGTATTCTGTATGCGTGCATTCCACATTATGCGTTTGTTATGACCGTGGTTTAAGGCACCATTGTCACCGTTGCTGTAGGGTGTCAGAGGTGGATCATGGGAAAACTTTTTCTCAACCGATCTCAGCATAATACTAAATGACGCATAAAGTGGGGTTGTGAGTGACAGCTGATGTGCCGGTGTTACAGAGCGCTTGATAATAGCTCCCCGCTTTCGACACATGACGTGCACACCTAGCGCCCGTGAGGCGTCAGCAGCCAGTGAACTGTGATACTGGCAGCATTGTTGATGAAAGGGCTTTACTTGTGCTCGCACGCCGCTGCGGTGCGCTGCCATGGAGAACGTGTCGGAGCGGACAGACGGTGCTCTCAGCCGTGCCTTACCTGGTTGCCTCCTAAAGGCACACCTGTGTAAAAAGCTGAACAGGTTGTTCAGCATACCGCGCGCATCCCTGCCTGGCGTGTGCGCTCAGAAGAGCAACTGACAATAACACAGAAACCATAAACACGGCAGGGGCTTGGTGAACTCTACACTGAGAAACAGTTTCTGCTTTGTCTCGACCTGACGGTACTGAGGTAGTTTGTTTATTCATATATCACTGACAGAGGTCATTTGCTTGAGCTGCCCCAGAGGGAAGTGAATGGGATTGGACACAGGCATACAATCAGATGGGAGCACTCAAAACAGGCGAGAGAATGTTTATGCCCTGATCAAGACCAATGTGACCACAACATTGGCATACTGTGCCTGACATGGCCGAATGCACTTTGGTGTAATAGAGTGTGTCTGTCACTGCTGAGGTAAAGGTTAATGTGAGGGCCTCCCTCCCCTCCACCCTCTCGGTGGCTTCTGCGTGAAATTAAGGCAGTCAAACATTCTCCCTTTTCCTCCTTATGAGGAACCAGTCCTTTCCTCTGTCATGTCTAAAAGAAACACCGCCGTGCTCGTTTTACACATCGATACACACACACTGTTAAGCCCTGTTTAGCCTGTTCTGTGTATTTATGCAATAGGCTGAACATCAAACGCACAAGGTCCCCGTCACATGTGTTGATATCACAGTGAGAACTGTGTGTGAACTAGGTTTTGGTTAGCGCTAACCATTAAAATTGTTATCTTACTTGACTGTGACTCTGGTCGACAGGTCTTGTAGGTCTCCCGGGTGGAAGAGCTGGGCTTCCTTCAGTCCAAGCTTACCGCAGGCCCTGAGGAAGACGTTTAGGTTGTCCTGGAGAGCGAACAAAAAGGAGGGACACGGGTTTGTCCAATATCACAGGCGAGGAATAATCACTGAGGAATTCTCTGGCAGGGACACGGTACACAACTCATTGCTTCCAAAGTTCATATCAGCGGAGAGCACAGAGAGGGACGGGGAGGGGCATGTGTGTAGCAAATACAAAGTGGCACAAGGGAGAACACACACACACACGCACACACGCGCAAACACCAGTTGCGGAGGCAGGAGGCTGGGTGATTGACAGCACCAAAACTACCTGTGGGCAGGGTGAAGGCGGAGACAGTAGCAGGCCAGTGTGGGGGAAGGGGGGAGGGTGACATCAGAGCTAAGCACAGACCCCACCCACCTGACTATGCAAGGCATGCAGGCTGCCTGCCTGCCACCCAGGAGCACTGTCGCTGCTCTCCTCTTTCTCACACCCTAAAATCGTCCCCTCCCCCCCTTGCTCTCCTCTCCCTGCCAAGCCCTTTATTGGAGAATACCTGTGAAATCAGCGGGGTGGTATTTTGGAGTATTTTGTAGACGTGTGGTTGCTAAGAAACAAGAGGTCAGGTGACAGAAGCTGACAAATATTTCCCTCAAGCAACATAAGAGGACCGGGGAATGGAAGGAGAGAGTTTTCTTCCTGCCTGCCCGTGACATCTTAGATATCGTGTGTGTGCGTGCCAGAGTGTACACAGGGAGCTATGTAAAATACATTTTGCTCTGTAAATGCACCTCGCACATCCCAAGCATTTCTATGTAATGACCATAACTCAAAGCCCATGACACCTTTTAAAGGATCGCATGGTTGGTGTACTGTACCACTCCCATGGCTCTTGTTTGTACATCTGCATTTCCCATTGGGACAGTGCTCCCCAACAGGGTTTCATGTAATTGCACATGGTCTCAATATGGTCTGAAATAATTAAAGGGAAACGAGTTCTATATTTAAATGGAAAACATGCTTATTAGCAAATGGCAGGGGAGAGTTGACCTCTCTGTGCTGGGGTCCCCTGTTAGCAGCTTTGCTTGTGCCTAAGCGGCGGTCTGCTGGGGCCCCTTAGGTCGCAATGGGCCCCCGTGAGGGCAAAGGTCAAGCACTTCTGCTCTTGAGGGAAAGTTAACAGTGCATGGACACACTGTGGGCTCATGGTTTGCTCTCAATGATACTGTGTGCAGCTTTATTTTTGCTCACTCAAAAAGGATCCAATTACCGTCAAACAGACACCAGCAAGTGCAGGCAATTAACACAACACAGAATAATTTATTCGGTTACAGAAGTACACAGTGCACGGGTCCTTGTCCAAATCATGTGGAAGAGTGCGTAACATAGTTCGGGTGTGCATTCTTCAGTGACGTAGCCTTTTATGACCTTAATTCAGTGTATAGTATCCATGTGCATCCAACACATGTAAAGGTATTGCCTATATAACCTCAAAGACATACTGTAGAATAAACAATTAATTACTCATGTCATACATTACTGTTGGTTTATAATCCTTACGTCTCTAAAATCATCTTTTTCAAACTGTAGCTTTTTTTGGTGTGAAAACACAGATATTAACACTGTAAGCCTTTGAGAAAAGTCTTCTCCCAGAGCATGCAGAGAAAATGACGCCGGAGGAATGTTGTGCTTTCTTGTGCCTGGACATAATCCTGCTAAATATGCTCTATCCATCCAGTGGCCCTTTAATCCTCTGTAGAAGCCTGAGGGTCCTGATATAAAAAGGACTTTGTACGAAGAAACGGAAGATTTTACACTAAAAGGTGTAAGTGGTTAGCGGACATACTGTATTATGGTGATTCTATTTATTCTTCTAGATTCTTTTCTGCGACAGACCAAGTCTACAATTATCCTCAACTGACCCCTGGCGCATTTAAACCTCCCAGTTGAAATATCAGGCTAGGCATTCTGAAATCCTGTCACAATAAACCCAAGAGGAGGTGGAATATTTAAAATGTTACCACTCTCGCAACAGAGACCATAAAAAAGTCAGATCCAGGCATAACATTCCCGCTTACAATACAAACACAGTAACAAAGCATGGCGAACAGCTTGTCATTACAGAGATTATTACACAGACCTCTAAATGAGCAAAGACGCCCTCTGGGACAATGAAAAGGTCAGTTTATCCACATCCACCTTCTATTTCACACAACCTCAACCCATGGTGGAGCTGGCGTGGGCAGGAACATCCAGCAGCACCGTCAATTACATGCGTTTACGGTGGGAAGAGGCCCGCGGAGACATCTTTAACTCCGTCCATCCAAGTTCATCCCAGCAGGCATCTTGGCCCCCTCTCGCGTGGCCAACTGCCTCGCCACCCACAAATGCAGGCTTCCCTTTCCAAATGCTAGTAAAAGCAGAACTGGTCTGAACCAGGGCTACATGACCCAAACCCACAGCACAGTGAGTGCTTACCGTGGATGGAACAGGGAAAGCAGTGTGCTGACATGGGGAAACATTCTCTTGGACACACAAGTGAAACCAAAGAATAGGCCAGGATCTGGAGCCAATGTAGCTAAATATTCCAAAAAACCAAAGATTTCCGTTCCCCCCCCCTCCTCCTTTCCCTTGTGTCAGAGCTAGAGCCTGGTGTTGCCTTTGACTGGTGATGTTTTTCAAAGGGCCATTTTTCAGAGCACGAGCCTAAAAGGACAGATCTTACCATAATGGAAGCGAATTTTCATATTTCAGCGTTAATGAGGCATGCTTGTAAAGAGGCTTTCATTCAGCACTGATTAACATCATATCCAAAACAAAAAGGCACCGACAGCATTCCTCTTATTCTTTGTTCATTGTGTTTACTTCCAGATGCACTTATGTAAGTCCAGCAAACCAGAACCACCATTTTCCTTTCCTTCCTGTTTAAGAACATTGAATGGAGATCTTAACTGTGTACCATACATCAAGACAAATGGCTTTCTGCAATAAATACAATGACATTGACAAGACAGGCGAAATCTGTCACATTCAAGTCACTTTTTAAAAACACAAATATCCAAACTACGGGCAGCTGAGAATAAAATAAAAACATGCCAGACAAAAATGTAATTATTTATAGAAAAGACAGCTACAGAAACAGGACACTCGACTTTCACGTTTAAAGCAACACTTCTGACCACTTACAAAGAATCTATAGCTGGAGACCTTTCCGCTGCTCCACATGTGGTGGGCAGTAACTGATAGCCCCGGGCAAACCAGGAGCTTGGCATTCGCGGGGGAATTTATGATCAGGTGGTTTCAGGTTTGAGTCCAAGAGTCGGAAACACGGCACCAGTGCTACTGATTGAGAGATACTTAAAACTCATTAGCTCAGCAGGTGTCCAGACAATTACACGAGGAACAGTCCAGAACAAGCTTTCAAGCTGGCAGGCTTCAGGATTTACAGCAAAAGATAGATGTGGTGGTACACTGTTTGGTACTGCGGGATTTGCTATTCACTTCTGGATCTACTTGCCAGTGCCAGTGGGTCTACTGCAGCCAAACGCGCTGAGTGTTCCTGATGATGAGAACTCTGTATAATTCCTCACAGCAGCTGGACTCAATTACACCCACAAAAGAACACTTTGGGGAGGGATGGGTTTAAGGTAGTGGCTTTCAACCCTTAACTACCCTAATGCCTGTATGCAGACACTCCCAAAACATTTTTCCCAACTGGGCCACTGTGGCCAAAAAGACCTTGACCACCACCTTCTAAATTTTAAAAATCACTGAATAAGTGCGTTTTCAGCGAGTCCCCTGTCCAAAAGATTGAGAAACGCTGATATAATCAGAGGTAATGTCTTAAACCAAAGCCTACTCCAAACTGGATAGAACTAGACACAAGTGATGGAGGCAGGAGCATTTCTCACACGCAGGTCCCCCAGATCTGTCATCAACCAGGTAGACTCCTACAACAATGATCCCTATGCCCTTAGAAAACAAGTCTATGTAGCACCTTGTTGACTGTTTTTGCGTACACACCTTCTCCCAGAGACTCCAATACAGTAGGGAATAGTTCTCAAACTAGTGTGAAAAGAGCATTTCAGATTAAGATGAGCCATTGAGGCTAAAACCATCCTGCTTTTGCACAATTCCACTCTGCATATCAGGAAGTGATGTGTAGAATGGAGCAAATTGTGGCGCTTGCAAAATATGAGATGTGATATTTTAAATGAAATGCAAATAGGCCTTTGGAACAGAATTTCAAGTATTCTAAGATTATGATGTGGACAAGCCCACAATGTATGGACAGAGAGAGGCAAACTGTTCCAACTTACCAGTCCAGCGATGGGAGTGGGGAGTCTGTTAACCTTCTTGATGGTACCAGGTTTGATGTGGTTGATTAGACTGGGAGAGAGACAGAGAGACAGAGAGACAGACAGAGAGAGAGAGAGAGAGAGAGAGAGAGAGAGAGAGAGAGAGAGAGAGAGAGAGAGAGAGAGAGA
>JAODLI010019204.1:0-22616 GCA_027575585.1 Percopsis omiscomaycus
GGTAGCTGGAAATGGTAGCGTGGGGAGGTACAGTAGCTCTGTACCTGGTACTGTACGTGTTTCTGAGCTGGACAACCTCTGCTGGCTGGAGCCGGGGGGGAGAACCGTGGCCAGGGCCTTCCTCACTTGACTGTCTCTTTAACCTCCATACACACTATAGATCGAGGACTTATTATTAATCTGTAGCAGGCCACTAAACACAGAATTACAGTACACACGTACATATAACACATATAACACATTAATTCCACCAGCATATTTACTACCCCTCCACTCCTATGGTGGTGTCCTGTCTAGATGTGACCCTATCTTATTTTGCTACTCCTCTTCTCTATTACAAATAATCAAATAAACCCTGTCCCAGACCAAGCCTGGGTCCCATCAGTGCTGAATTTAGTGCATTTGAGGACAAGGAACCGTGGCAGAATTCATGAGGTAACCTTTACGATTTGGACTTGTAGGCAACAGTGTTACACTACATCAGCTGTAGTGACCAGGGGCCTCATTTATAAATGCTGTGTATGTAGAAAAGACTTGGTGCCCAAAGTTTGGTTTATAAAAACCAAACTTGCCGTAAAGTTTCCTTATCTCTATGGAAACTCTGACCCATAGAGATACGCTCATAGATTATGGAGGCAGGATAGTCAAGTGGTCTAGGTGTTGCCCCAGAGTTGGCCTACCTGTAAGCATCCTTGAGCGAAATGCCTAACCCTTATCTGCTCCATGCAATAGCACCATGTAGTTGTAAGTCGCTTTGGATAAAAGTGCTAAATTGCATTGAATTTGAAGAAATTACGGTAAACGGCAAAGTGATGGAAATGAATCAAACTTTTTTTATCAGTTATTAGATTGATATGGCTGGCTCTATTAAATAATAATAATTAGAATAATAATTAATTAAAACTTTCTTATAAAATATTTATATCGGGCAAATAACTTCTGTGTAAAATAAGGATCCCATTATATTCAGATTTTTTTTTCTGTCAGGTTGATTTATCACATATTATAAACAATAGTACCATCTATCCTATCATTGAAAGTGTCACATGTTTATGGGACACTATCATTGAAATTGATAATGTTGAGACACGGAGCACGGACCACTCGCTGGATTACTGTAGTCTCCCCTGTGATGGCCGTCAGCTGTTGGGGGGGACGTATCTTCGTGAACATAGACATTCAAATTATGTCTTCTAATGTCTATGTGCGTGACACTTTCCATTTGTCGGGTGAGTTCAGTTGGTCTGGAGGGGAAGGAGATGGTCAAGTGGCAGAGGTAGGATGTGAGGAAATGGTAGCGTGGGGAGGGACAGTAGCTCTGTACCTGGTACTGTACGTGTTTCTGAGCTGGACAACCTCTGCTGGCTGGAGCTGGAGCTACTTACGCTTCAACCTCCTTGACGTTTGTTTTGTTTTGTCTTGGTCCACAGACCTGCAGGTTTGGTTTGGTGATGACAAAGACTTGTGATAGATAACAGGTTCAGTCCCCAAAGCACCGTGTGTGGAACTTCCAATATTTTATAGTCAGCTGTATCCTGTTGATACCCCCCGCATTATATACAGTAGGCTTCCTGATGTTACACAGTGGAAACACTGACAAATGGAGCTCTTTATGACTTTTCGCCTTGTCTTTTCTGCATATTATGGGGACATTAGATTATGCTGAGTTTTTTCTGGCGCCAGCATTTTGGGAGAGTCTTTATTGACTATTAGCCATCCCGGCGAAGTGAGTGTTTCAGCGGGGAGCTTGTCTGCTTTGATATCCATCAAGCTACTGTAGGGACTCATCTGGAATTCCTCAGGTAAGGGATGGCAAATTCTCCTTGTCTATATTTGCTTTGTGTTTATTGTCCATTATGCAAATGTTGAAACATATGTTGGCTTTCTTCTTCTGCTTACAGTGAAAGTATGGAGAGTTTGTGCAGGCTGTGCTCAACAGTACACAATGTACACAAATAGAGGAAAATGAGACACACACACACAAAACATGATCAGCATGAGTAAACATGATACAAACGGGCATTTGAACCTAGAGCTAACATTGCCGTCTCAGCTAGCTCTTGCCGGAGAAGGGTGCAGGGTTAGGGAGCTACCACCATGGCAGTGATAGTCTCGCTCATGTGAAGGTTTCAGGCAGGATAGTCTAGTGGTCTAGGTGTTGGACACCCAGCCGAAAGGTTGTGGGTTCGAGCCCCAGAGTTGGCCTACCTGTAAGCATCCTTGAGCAAGATGCCTAACCCCCATCTGCTCCATGTAATAGCACCATGTAATTGTAAGTCGCTTTGGATAAAAGCATCTGCTAAATGATCAAATTGCAAATTGTAATTTGACTGTACTAACAGAAATGTAGCCTACAGGTACAATATACCTAGCAAGATCAGGATAGTTTTTAACTGAACCCATGCAAACCCTTTTGGGCTTGAAAAGGTGACCCTGCAATCTAATCAAAAACCATTAAGCTTTGTCTGACCTGGTAGACTCTACATCCTAACTTGCACTCACTTAAATGATTTTGCCCCTTCTCACCTCAACAAACGAAAATGCTGAATCACATCACTGTGAACAACATGGCTTTGATGCCCTTCCTGAAGAGTCACCCCAGGAGACATCTAGGACAGCTAATGCTGATGCTAACGCCAACAGCAAGTCTGTTTTTAGTAGGAAGTGGACACCTCCTAATCATGATGGAGGAAGTTTATTCCTCGGGAGAGCTATGGCGCAATGTTAGATTTAGCTGACGTGGAGTTCGCTAGACTTATAGCCATTCAACCTTATACCGTAAAATACTTTGTTAGATGATTTATGTTTAAAACCTGCGAGGGTGACAGTTTGTTGGAGAGACAGGAAGTAGAAAGTGCTTTATTTTCCATTGCTCAACTTCAGCAGTGAGGGGTCCCTGTAGAATACTATGTACGTCATACCGGTTCTGTAGGTACAGGTGATTTAAAAATAGCAGTAGTCTTTTCTTTCAAACTTGCTTTTGAGTTGATGGAAAGAGTTTTCAACAAGGATCATTGTCAAATGGGATGTAGGACCGCAACTGAGACCTATTAGACTTGAGTCTGATCAAGGAAAAGAAAAGCAATGCGGTAATTTTGTTCTAAATATGCTATTTAGTTTCCAACCAACACAAGTCCACAAATTTCACACTAGAAATAAACTTAGTCTACTTTTAAAGTGGCTTGATAAAGGGTTACTTTCAAGTTATTTCTATGGAAACCAAAAAGGCTACTAGGTAATTAGGTCTACAATCCAATGAAGTGAGTAGTCTCATTCAAATAGTCTTACAGTATGTCAATGGGCCACATTTCATGTGAATACACTATGCCACATAAATAATAAAAAAACATCTACAACAGAAGAAAAAAACATTTAAAAAACCTCAGAGGGGTTGTGCTGAATTTTCATTTCAGTAAAAGGACATTTTTATTGAAAGTGAAATGCTCATTAAACATGTACAGGGCTGGTTACTTCAAGGACATTTGTTGTTAATAACATTTTTACACTCACATCACTTATTTTAGATAAAATATGATTAAAACTAAATTCCAGCCTTTACGTAAATGCTAAGATGTTGGTGTAATTGAGGCTGTGTCCTATTATCTGGTTTGTTTCACATTTAGTCTGTTAGTGTGGAAACAGAGATATCTATTCCTTAAAGAAGCAACTCACATCCAGAACAGCATCTGCAATTGCACTGAATGAGAAATCAATAGCCTTGTTTTTTATTAATTACCCGCCCTGGGCAGCCAGCATTCCACTGGTGGGAAATGATGCCTATTATTATCATTGTGTGTGTAAACATTTTTAAAAAACGTTTGTATGTCATATTTATTTGTGTGTGCTTTTCCCTATTTGAGTAAGTGAGTGACTGCGTGTGTGCACTCGCATACTGATGTTTATGTGTCTCATGGATGTGTTTTGTGGGTCTTTATGCGTGTATTGATTTATGAAGTGTGTGTTTACTTATGTGTATCTGTGCATGGCTTGTAGAAATGTCAGTGTCAGTGTGTACGGTATGTGTCTGTGTGTGCACTTTAGGCCTACAGAGCAGCGATTTGTACCCTCAACACCAAACTCATTATGGACCTGATCAATGAACAGGACTAATGGATGGCTGATCTGTCGTCTGTTTGCTAGATTCTCTTTATTCTCCCTCTCCCCATCCCCACGTGGCCTTTAGCGTTGACTGATGGGAAGGATAGGATAGATTCTCATGTCATTTTCCTCAGTGGCACGCTTAAGGCAACGATCTGAATGCCAGTGTTGACTCTCAGCAGCTTGAAGACAGTCGCATTACTTTATTTTTGGCTCTATGACGTATACCTGCCTGCTTGTGCTCGAGCTAAACAGAAGTTTCTGAGCAGACATGACATGAGCAAGTCAACATGCCTCGGTCTAGAACAATTATCACATTCTGTGCTCCTCTCTCCTCGTAGAAAACTTAAAGAAAAGTTTAGTGACATTGAATCATATTTAATGCTCACTTTAAAGTGCACAAATGAGCACATTCATTCTCTGTGCACAGATTAATTCATTTTCTCCCGTCAAGGCTTCAGATACATATTGTGATGAATGGACAAAGTTAACACAGTACAACACCAACGGATTCAATTCTCTGAATCAAAATTATAACAGTAATTCAGGAAAGGCTGACTCCACTCAATGTTTGTAAATCCATATAGAGACACCCATAAATAAAATGGTTATCTTAAAACAAGATTTGATCAGGGAGGTAATTTGCAAATAGCAGGTTAAGAGAAATGTTTATTTGAGCTGCAGTGTGATGAACATGCGTCGTAGGCTACAACAGTTTTCCAAAATGAAGCGAGCCCTGCCTTTGTTTACTTACACATGTCCCTACGAAAGAACACATACACACAAGAAGTGTGTATGTAGCGGCCAAGAAAAAAAACTGTCCGTTTAAGTACTTCCTCTGTGTGTGCAAAGCTGTACAATTCCAGCCGTGCAATTACAACCGTGCAATTCCAGTCGTGCACTGCGTACTTCACCTAAATCAGTGAGCGATTCCCCGTGAATATTTCATGCAATGCAATTGAATGAGGCATGGCACGTCATTAAAATTAATGTCGTGTTTGTGTCTGCTGCATATTTTCACTCAAATGATTGTAATGGAAATTATCATATGCCCAGGCTTGCATATAAAGAGCAGAGAAGCAACACCTCGGCACAGGGTCTGGGATGCTAATAGAAAGATGCTTTATGGCTGGCTTGTTGTGAGACGTGCGGAGAGAGAGCGAGGGACGTGTAATAGTATGATTTACTACTCATCACCTCAGCAGTGACGCTTGCTTTCTGGTGGCTAAAACCCAGCCAAGGTATTTGTCCTCTTATCAATACTCCACAATCATTTTTAAGCAATGTTCACAAATGTAGACAGAAAGTGTTGCAGGGTTGGTGCCTACACAAATATTTTTGTGGATTTGAGTGTGAAAAGGACTGAGTTACTAGATGGGCACGTGAGCAGGGTTTCCCCTCACCAGATTGGGTCATTTTAAACATTTCCCTGAATCATTTCACTTCATGGCGTACTTTGTATTATCTAATGTTGGTCCCATCATGTGCCACGCCATTTTCCTTAATTCTAATCCCATGGCTGAATTTTCTATCCTTTACCACATCAGCGAATGGTTCACAAACATTGAAATCATGTCTACCGCAACATACATCACCATGCTAATTGCCTGCCCTTGGAGACGGTGCAGAACCTTCCAGTAAAGTGAGGAGACATGTTCGGATATGACAACCATATGGCTGCTGTTAGCGAACGAATACGCAGCAGCGCCTCATTAAACACCAAACCAGAAGAGTCTTTTGTCAATGCAGCTAACGGGGGCTGACTGCCCGGAATGTATCCTGGGTCAGGCCGGCCCAGGTCTGCACTGAGGGACACTTTCCCCGTCACACGGATTCATCGGGAAGTCAAGAACCAGATGGGGTAGCAGTGGAGTGCCACATGGGTCCCTGCTCAAACACACGTGGGCATGGGACAGCACAGGCATATAACCATACAAGATAATCCGGTTTATTGATGGTTCTGTCCGTGACGAGTACGTTCCCCATTTTTTTGTGGGTTTCTGCCAGATACTTGGGTTTGAGCAGGTCATACTGTAATGTAGCATGTACGTACATGCTACATTACAGTATGACCTGCTCAAACCAGTTCACCCTCTACACCTCAGACATATGCTTAAACGCCATGTCATAAATGTCATGTACAGATGTTCCCCAGTGACTCCTCTATCATGAGATACATCACCGACAAGTACAGAGGCCTAGTAGAGAGATTTGTATGATGGTTCAACACCACCACAACAACATTGGGAAGACCAAGGAGCTGGTGACTTCTGATGGAGGAGGAAGCCCCTGATCCCTGTTACCATTGTACAGGTTTCTGGGAGTGCAGGTCAACAATAAACTGGACTGGACACACAAGACTGAGGCTCTCAAAGACAAGCAGACTGTTCTTCCTGAGGTGGCTCAGGTACTTTAATGTATGTAACAGACTACTGCGGATATTCTACCAGTCCGTAGTCAGTCAAGTCTGGGCTCAACAGGCTGGTAAGGAGGCTCTGTTGTTGTTGGACTTGAACTGGACACAGTCTGGAGGCCATGACAGAGAGGAAGATGAGGGTTAACATCAATAGCTTCTACCTGTTCTCTTGACTTCATCCGCCCTATATCATTCCAATTTCCAATTATAATTCTGGACAGACTTCTATCCGTTCGAACCGGTAATTTTCTTCATTTGCTGTTTAACATGCCCTAAATTTATTGACTGAGTGGTATGATAGGTCAAAGGTGATTGGTTAAAATCCAGAAATTATGTCACCCCAGAGGGCCTTTAAAAGTGTTTTCCATTGTCTGTCTAATGATGTACTTGCTATCGTTAGTGTTGCCTTACAAGTCTAGTATTTTCCCATTCCGTTTAAGCAATCCATTATTACTGTAAGAAGAATAACCTGGATCCATAATAGCAACTACAGACCAATCTCCAACATACCGTTCCTTGAAAAGGTCTTATATGCAAACAACTTCATAGCTACCCAGAAACAATGTGGAACTAAAGCCTATGGCATGCTAAAACTGCTGACCAGGTGGAACGAGAGCATCCTTTTGAAGAAGTGAGGTCGTAGTGCCCATGAGTCCAGAAGCGAGTCCACGGCAACTTGAAAACCGAGAGAATGTGTTGTTTCTTCCAGATGTGCCCGATCCATAAAAACCCTCAGCAAGAATATTTATTCGGGTGTTTCAAATTTCTAATGCATCTGGGTCAACTGTCAGTGCACCATTTCACAGTAAAATAATTAGCACTTTCTGGGAATCACCCGCATGGACTCTTTGATCACTGCAAAACATTTCTGTTTCCTCAATCATTTTTTTAAAATTGTATTTTTTATTTTACAAACATAAGTCACACCTGCAAGTCTCAAAGTAGCCTTGTGCTTCCACTGTTCTGTTAGATTCCCTCCTCTCCTCTCCGCCCTGCCCAATTATAAGCAGTACATAAAGAAAAAAACACTGACATACACATTGCAGGGTGCATATAGCTGTACCCCTAACTAACCACGCTTTGGAAGATCTGACCAAAAGCCTGCCAGCTCACTGCCAGACAGCAACCTACTACCAGTGAACTCTATGTTGACAAAGCTCCCATCCCCGCTATATTATGCTTCTTCAGGGAAACTTTGTCTCCTGACCCATTCCCCTCAACTATACTAGATTGCTTTAATGGCTCCTTTGTTCCGACAGCACTGCATCATACTGGTCAAAAACTTAAACCAAACAGGTACTAAAGTACATTGAGTGAACAGAAACCCGACTGAATTACACCTGAAAGAGAACCTTTGCATCATCACACAACAGGGTACATTATTGGCTTACTGACTGCAGCGTTGTAATTTATTTTCTATTCTAAAATTCTAAAATCTAAGCACTGATATTTGCACTGATATTAAAATAAAAAAAGTACAGCTTTCCAGACTACTGACCTTCTCTCTCTATATACTGTATGTAGCAAGTAATAAGGCAATATTAGCAGGATATTTATTGGCGGTGCTGTTAATGTGATGTATAGTGTCTTAGTGTTGGAATATGTTCAGAATCATCAATATCCTTGAAACTGTATTATTTTCTGTTCCGAGCACATCATCTCATACAGATTTGGTCCTGGCTGATGGCTTTGACAGTATAACACAGGACTGCAGTGGATAGTGAGATTGGAGGGCTTGGGTTTCCTGCATTGTCATATGAGATGTGTCTCAAGTATTTCTGAGCAAGATACATGCAGCACCTGCATATATTTACTTATTCTACAGCCAGTTCATGGAAGCTTTTTATTTAATTACGATGCAGAATTACACTTTCACTTTGGTCGTTGGGGGGGGAAAATGCACTTTATGTTCTACACCAGTAAATATACTGTAGGTCCTTCCTTAGTCGTTAGCTACAAAGAAGGCCTACAGACACTGAAACGTCATCAGCATTCATGACGATATTCAAGGAAAGTTATAGTAATCTTACTTACAGCAAAAGAAAGGCAAATAGAAGGAGAGAGATTGACAGCAAATTAGGATCTCACTACTTCAGCTGGCTGACCCTGCACCATAATCAAATACGCTGTATCTGTAATCAAAGTATCCAATCTGAATGACAAGTGTTTGCTATTCCTTGACAAGTAACTGTTGAACTTAATATATGACTTTCGTATGAGAGGTCAGCTTTCAATTGGGGTATTATTTATATTTCATGATGTAAAACAGCCATCTGTATTGCACAGCACATGCTACACATAAAAATTACAAGGCATACAACTGGAAGTAGACCTCTAAAGATAGATGTTGCATAACAATGTGTACCTTAATGTACCTTAATTAATGGATGGATGGATAGAACAGTAAAACACTGCCTTCCTTTCAGCACACTGACCTTCATCAGCAGGTCACAGGTATGCTGGAATAAAACCATGTGTCAAGATTTTGACCATTTGGATAATTGAATCTTCTACTTAATTAGGTTAAGACATTTATTTTTCATTCAAATTTTCTCTTTAGCATACTATATTGAAATAAGGAGTAGAAGATAGAGGGGGGGGGGGCAGAAAGAGAGAGCACACCTAGAAAAAGAAGAGAATGAACCAGAGGACAAAATGTAATTTGTCAGCCATTTCAGACAGCCAATGCTAGAGATCAGTATTAACAGACATTGTGGAAGACTGCTCTTTAAATGGACATGGCACTCTTAACATTTCCACACCAGACTTCAGCAAAAAAGTATGTAACAATTACCATTTATTCGTGCAATCAGTGGCATTCAGCTGACTCCCGGCTTTCCATGACTTCAGCAGTGTGAATATTTCTAGTTGTCAAACTACACTGCACCGCTGTTGAGGTATCACCGAGCAAGGCACTGGGGTATGAGCAGGCTACACAATGGGTTCATCGCGAGGTTGTTTGGACTGGCCCTGCGTGAGCAACTCACTTCCAATCCTTCGACTGGCCCTGCACGAGATACTCTTTCAGTCTTTCTCGCGCGCAATTTGGTTTGACTTTTGTCCAGAACAGCGCCTCATACTGGAGGACTGCAGCAGCATTGAACACTGTGAATGATTACAGCTGTATTCATCTAAAACGGAGGGCTTCTGAATATCCACACATGCTCTAAAAATATCCTTTATAATTCAAGGTTAAAGAACAAAGTTTGTTCCAATCCTCAAGGTTCCATTCGTTTATTTTCTCCTACACAAACACACACAGACTGTCAGGTAGACAGGGAGAGAACGCTTCCTGCTGAGTAAAGAAAACCAAATAATGGGTCTTAAGAGGCTGCCAAATTAACCGCAGTGGGGAACCACAGAAAGTGAATGGCACACATCTGGGCTGAAGGTCTTAGATCTATGTGGAGCTTTCTATGTCTTTTCTATGATGTGGACGTGGTGAAGACATGTTGAGATGAGGAAACAACACATGCTGATGGAATACCGGAAGATTAATACAGGCAGATCGAGCTTCACAGAGATGGAGATGGAGATGGAGAGAGAGTGAACGAGAGAGAGATAGGCTATGGGTGTATAACTGAAAGAGAGATAATTAATGTTTGTGAAGCATTGTGTTGAAGTATTATTTGTTCTTTGGATAAAAAGGTCACCTGCTCCTCTCACAAAACTAGCAAAAAAAGAAAATTAAAGGTACTGTACTCTCCTCGATTGTGTTATAATGCCCCCAGAACCCCACATTTCCGCCGCAGCTTTATGTGTTTGTTTGAAAACCAACTGTCCACAAAGATTGGGTGGCTAGCAGGAAGGGTTTCAAACAGAACCTAGTGCCAGTTACTCAACACTCTGCAGGAGGGCCAGAGTTCCAAACCAAAACAAGGTTTTTGTAATGCTGGAGGAAACCACAAGGGCAATTACAGTCACAAATAAAATACTGTATCTAAATTACCTAAAATAAGTTACCTTTCCAACAAAGTTTTATGTACTAGTTATTAATCCCCTAGGGTTAAACGAGAGCCAACAGATGAATCAAGTAATAATTAATGAATAATAAATCATAATTCCCCAAAAATGTATATGAAGCATTCTTTGAAAAGAGCTCCTCAAGTGTTGCAGGGGGATGAAACTACACCCATGTGAAGAGGTGAAGCCATCTGGCGCATGAACAGAGCTGATGTAAAGTGACCACGTTCCCCCTGCGCTGTTAATATATTCATTCCACATGAGCTTACCGAGTTGAAGCGCAGCCTGCTCCCTGACATTTATTATTTATCTCCGTATTCAGAGCCGCTTTGCCCTAGTCATCCCTCCATCTTCATTACTTTCATATTCCTGTCGGCCTCAGTCTCTCTCTCACTCGGGTAAAAACAACAGCCAAGCGCAAAAGGTTGTAAAAAGGTATTTGACGATGCATTAAAGCTGTAGATAACAGAATAGTAGAGCAAACTAAACAAACAAGATAAAGACCCAAAAAAAAGAAATATGTAAAGCGTAGTGTCTTGCTGAAGGGCTATATTTATTCAGTCCCTAAACCCCGACTTTCCTTTTATAGATTAACTGGCTAACTTTTCTATCTATTAGCCTGCCTTTACCACTAGCTTTAAACACATAATGTGATGTATCAAACAAAAAGAAAATGGCCCCTAAACCCAAGACCTGCAAATATTTATGCCGTTTAAACAAAATATCTTTCCGTGCTGGAGTTGCATAATGATTTTCTCACTATTCTCTGTTATAACATGTACAACACTAATTACGACACAGTCATAAACCTCCTGGCATTTACTGTATATGAAGAGCATTTAAGAGTGCAAAGCCCATCATTAACATGACCAGAATGACCAGGCATGAAGAGTGGGGTCCTCAATGCCAGCCTGTAGGTCAAGATCCCCGCCGGTTAATTGAATTAGGTGTGTTACGCATGCATAGAAAACACACACACACACACACACACACACACGCTATGCCGCCTCATGATTTAGTGCAGATCCAACCCGCTGGTCATCTCTCAACCCTCTGTTCTGTCTTATGTTTCATCTCTCCATTTCTGTGTCCAGCACTTAGCTATCATGCACACACACAGTATGAAAATACCCTGCCCATAACAGGAGCTACAATACATATTCAATCGCCTTGGACAGGTGGAAATTTCCATATTTCCCTGTCTCCCAACATACTCTCTCCACTCCAGACCACTCTCCCCTCATGGAACATCTCTTTCATCCCTCTCTGTGGGCTCTGAGATTCGTGTCCAGTGATTGCAGGTTCAACAGGAGGGAACAGCTTGCCACAGATGATGGACGGGACTCTACCAGTCTCCTGACAAGCCTTCTGTTCTCATGAATGCCCTGCCTCTCATGTACCACACTGTACCGCACTGCCAGCTCCCACAGCAGACATCCACAAGGGCAACGACCACACACATGCACGCACACGCACACTAGGAATGCATACAAAAATTAAACAAGGGGGAACACATGCACACGTATACATGCATTAGCCACACACACACACATGCACGCAAACGCGTGCTCGCTTATAATGTAATCAATATCAGTATGACATATAATACCTATATATATATATATTATACACACATATATATATACACAGCATATATATATATATATATATATACTGTATATAAATAAATAATAATACCATATAATACCTTCTGCTTTACGGCGCTTTCAGACGAGCACAAACGTGCATAGATAATCTAAATCTCGTTGTTTTCAACGGACGACATAACTGCGCAACATTAATAAACCACGTAACATGCTAAAGTGCTCCGTGCTCTTGCTGCCGGTGGATGCTAGCCTTTACAAATTCTATACAAAAGCACCACTACTATACACTACATCTTCTCTCCCCATGAGATTCACTAGACTACATTATTTATGGACCTTGCTTTGTGGCGTTGACATGCTGAAACAGAAAAGTGCCCTCAAAGTTGTCACAAAGACGGAAGCACACAATTGTCAAGAATATCATTGTATGCAGTAGATTTAAGATTTCCCTATATTGGAATTTAGGGGTCTAGCCCAAACCACGAAAAAACAGTCACAGATCATTATTCCTCCACCACCAAACTTTACATTTGGCACTACGCATTCAGACAGGTAGCGTTCTCCTGGCATCTGCCCAACCCAGGTTCGTCCGTCAAACTGGAAGATGGTGAAGGGTGACTCATAACTCCAGCGAATGCTTTTCTACTGCTCCAATGGCGGCGTGCTTTACACCACTGCAGTTGACTCATAGCATTACATAGCTGAAATAGCCAAACCCATTAATATACACATACTTTTGTGGACATAGTGTATATACTGTCATTTAGTGTCAGCCAGTGTATGCTATACATGCTAATTACTATGACATTGTGCTATACTGATACACTGAATATGCAATGCCATACTGTTGTATTATATTATATTATATATTATATATTATACAATTTAGATAACATACTACTAATATATGTATAGGAATATATGTACAGTATAGGCTACTACTACTATTATTGTTAGTTTATATGATATGTTTAGTTGGTATTCACCATAACAGTTGTTATCTATGAAGATTACTTTATACTACTACTACTACTACTACTATTATTATTGGTTTATATGATATTTTTAGTTGGTATTCACCATAACAGTTGTTATCTATGAAGATTACTTTATAATGTGATAGCTGCTCTATACTGTACATCTCCCCATATTGAGCGCATTTGTCAATAGCTGACTATTACCAATTTCAGCTGTATCATATATTGTTCCTCTACAGTTAATATTTGTATTGCATTTTGTATCGCATACGCCTATAGCTCTTGCATTATTTGTTGTTTGCTTTATTTCTTGCTGCAGCTTTAATACCTGAGAGGGAGAAGTGCAACATTGCAATAAAATGTATGTACATGTAAAGTGAACTGGAACAGACAATAGCCATTAATAGATCATTAGATCTTCTCAGTGGCATGTCTCAGTTTCATTATGTTACACCAGTAGGTTTTGCTACTGCAAGGAGAAAACACTGAACAGATAAACATGTAGAAAACATAAACTGATCAATTATTGTCTACACCTATATTAATTAAGCATGTTGATTTAGTTATTTATATATACATACATACACTAAACGCACCGCCATAAAACCGTTTACAGTTACTGAAGGCTTAAATGCTTAGGCCTACAACAACATGGATGAAAACAGGGATCGAAGCAAGAGGTCTTTCCTTAGTCGATGGAGGCATCAACATGTTTTATAGCTGAGCTATGAACCCATGGAACAACAAGAGCATAAGGAAGAACTACTAGACCATAGGAAGATTCCCCCTTCTTCCTTTAGAGTTTACAAATCGTCCTTTTATATAATGATAATTTATGGTTTGTATCTTGGTTCACCTTGACAAAAGAGCTGTTTTGGAGAGTGTGGTTGAGGCTGTAGCTGCAGAGACCCTTGACTAAAAGGTCAATAGCTCATGTTGTCTGCTCACTCAATGCGAGCCATTGTGCACCACTGGTCTCCTCTAAATATGGTAAATGTAAATAAGCAGATTGGGGCAGTGGTGGATAAATGATGAATGGCTTCATAAACAGACAAAGGGCCTCATCTATCTCCATCACAATGTTTGTTTGGCCTATCATTTTTAAAAGGCACTGTACTGCATCTAAACATATTGCTTTACATTTACATATAGCACTTGCAAGGATAATATGTTTTCCTATCAAAGTAAGATATTAGATTACTACAGATAAATAAATCAACACTAAATCTCATAGGGCACAAAATCAAATGCTGCCGTCACAATCTAACGCAAGCAATAAACCTGCTTTGACATCCCTGACTGGGTTGGGAACACAAGTGGCTCGTCATTACATTCATGAGTCCCGTTTTCGAGTGTGCTAATAGACACCAAAATCATTGTGAATGCACACAAAGGCTAGTGCTTCTCATTTGCAACATATTGAAGGGGATCCTTTAACTTTGTCCTATCCCTTTCTGCTGGAAAGTGTGTCTGGTATCCATTAATAGCCCATTCCGCCCAACACAGCCTTCTCCTGGAACAACAGTAGGTGGTGAATTGTGAATCTTTAACTCTGCTAATCATGCCCACGTTTATTTCCGCCTCTCTTTTTTCTATGGAAATAAATAACTGACTGAAACGAGGTGGAGGCGTGTTAAGTTAACGTCCTCGACTGGGTGTTTGACATGGAGATGATGAGCTCTTAAGGCTGCTTTATCTGCACCGAGAGTTGTTAGCCATGTTGTAATTGAGTATGGTGTCATGCAAACGCATTAGTGTGTCTTTTGAGCAGGGCACATTCTAGTGTCTGGTTGAGTGTTGAGTAATTGTGTCTTATTAGTGATATCACTCCAAGTATAAATAGTCTAAACTAAAGTGACCCAGTGTAGCCACATGGGAAAAGCAGGTTATAGGCCGGAATGTTAAATGGATTTAAGTTGTAATGGGTTGACACTTCACCAAACATGACGCCATCACGTTTGCTTCGCACAGTGACATTTTTGTTGTTTTTGTTGTTTTGACAGTTGTGTATAGTTATAGTATACCTTCCTGAAGGGAACTCTAACTCAATGGCTTCTCTATAAACAGCTTCATCATGAACATTTCCAAAATCAAATCATTTTCATTGCTTAGCAACCATTTCCATTTACGAAGGTCTAAACTATCGCAGCTGCCTTTACATACCTAATCAAGTCTCCGCCACCATGTACAAACTTGTCAGCATTAGATGTAAGCATCGAGGTACACAGGGAACAGCAAACAACCTCTAACTTTGGCAGTAACAGAAAACCAGAGTGATGTCGTCATACAGAACATGCCTCTTTGCATTTTATTCACTCCCATTCCCGAGAAGTGAATAACACAGCTGCTTAAAGAACGTAACCTCTAATTTTGGCCATATTAGCATCATGGCCGGCTCAACAGAATGTTACAATAACAATTTGGTCATTTGGCAGACACTTTTATCCCAAGCAACTTATAATGAATACATTTCAAATACAAATACTATCAAGCCAGTAGGGGTTAGACACCTTGCTCATAGATGGACTGCATTTATGTATATAGTGCTTTTTTGTACCCCACAGGCCACCCAAAGCGCTGTACATCATTGCCTCACATTCACACACCCATTCACACACTGATGGTGGTGTCTGCCATGCAGGGCAACATCCAACACATCGTGATCAGTTAGGATTAGGCGTCTTGTTCAGGGACACCTCGACACTTAGACAGAAGTCAGCGGGTATCGAACCAGCGACTTTTTGATCGCCAGATCGCCTGCTGGGGTGAAAGCCCACCTGTCATCCTCTGAGCTTGCTGATTGGTTTGTGGACATTCAGTTCCAGTATCTTTTCCCGGATCGCCTGGCTGTGTATTGGCTCTAAAGAACTGCCTGCATGGCATGTTGCCATTCATTAAAACAACAGCCGTCCTCACAGCTGGAAATCGGAAGCCGGTATTTCTCCCCATCCATTTCATCTCACTGGCTCTATAGGTTTCCACTGGACTATGAGGCAGGGATCTGTCTGCTGGTGAGGCGATGAGACACAGGATGGTTTTTGCAGAGACATAATGAGGAAATGGCTCTAACAATAGGTTGGAGTCTAAAGTATATATATATATCGCTCTGGCAGCAGAAATTTCCCACGCATTTTACAAATAACATTCTCTCAGGGAATAATTGGTACATTGACTATCTGCTGTGTATGCTCTTAGTGCGCAAAGCTAGTGGCTAAGATGGATCCAATTATAGCATTTTACCAACCTTTTGTATTTTTTCATCTTATGTTAAACACTAGCCATTCTATAACTAGATTATCAACGCATCTGCCAAAAGATAACCATTGGATCTGGGAGAACCAGATCCAGCCGCACAGTAAGACCTCCACCCACTTAACATGGAGCCTGTTCCAGGAGGTGGGGTGCGATCCTGCTAGCTGACAGCTGGATGTAAAGACCTAAAAATGCTGCTATTATAAAAGATTGCCAAATTTTACATGTTCAGTTTGAGTGTGAGAATAAATGCCATGTTAAGATGGTCTTTACAAGTACAGCTCAAACACCACCGGTGTTTGGTCACAGTAAGTCAGAAAGACATTTGACAAAAATGAATGAGAGTGTTTTATTCAGAGGCGTGTGAATATAATCCCCACTCTCCTGACCCTGGTAATGTGATAGAATTTAGTGTACAGTATTCGAGAAAGAAAGACGAAGAAAGAAAGACCGAAAGAAAGAAAATCAGGATAGGTGAGGGTGAGGAGTGGGGATTCAGATTGAAAAAAGGTAAGACAAAATAATGCACAAAAAAACCAAGTAAAGAGCCATGTCTTATTAAAACAAACATTCAATTGTTTACTGTAATAATCAAAACCTAGAACACACTTGAGTTGCACTCTGGAAGTTAAAACTGGGTTTCTAAACCACAATAAAATAATACATAGTACATTCTTTGTGCAGATATTTACTGTTAGTGAAGGTACCTTAAGATCAATAACATAAAATAAATTATCTGAACATCTGGGAGAACCCCATCATTGAGAGATGATTTCAGAAAATGCTTATAAATGAGGGTCTTAACATGTAAGATTGTCATTTTTGTTGGGGCATTTTGTCCTGTTTAATACACAAATATTAATTTCAGAAGTTGATATCTCTAAAAAAACAAGTAAGTGCACAGTCTAAAGTGCATGGCCCAAGTGCATTTAGGTAATGTCCAAATCCACTTTTACTATTTTAACGGTGGAAAAAAATGGTCGCAGCGCCAGGCGCATGGTTCAAAAGTGTGTGTGTCATCTCCCATTCTCTTTAAAAGCCAGGTGAGCTTGCGCCTTGGCGGATTGCTATTACGCGAGCAAACCATCTACGGCAACAGCAGTCTTCCACCAAAGCTCGTTGTGCATTGTGCACCCGCCTATGAAGGCGCATATTACTATCTCGATAATGCCCCCTTAAAATAACAGTGAAATGCTGCGCCATATACTTCAGACCAGGTTTGTTGTTGGTCAATCACACAATCGCTTTCCGCTGCCTCAAGATATCCAACAATGCGCCTGACCACACGCATGGGTGCTCAGATGGGTGCAAGTGCATTTGCTATTTAAACAACGTGGCCGCTAGACGGGGAAATGACAACTGCGTTGGTCTAAAAGTAGCGAAGACACTTACACCCTGTGCCGGGTGTAAGCAGGGGCCCTAAGTCTTTTCACCAAAATACACTGATATGCTGATACAGAGAAACACTGCAATTGGCAGAATCCGTTATTGTCTAATAAATGACTTCAGATAGTAGCAATTATTTCTCCAAAATTGATACACAGTGTCGGGAATGACGCCTGTCCAAATATTTAGTTCCTCTGTTTTCCTTTGTCTTTCCCCCCGCTCCTCGGGCAGATGTCGCTGTACAGCGGGCAGAACAATATGATGACTGGGCTGTCCTTTGGGAACACCTAATTAGTTCCACTAGGGCTGCGAGGCGACGGCGCTCCGTGCCCTGATATTTGGCTTGTGCATTCAGCGAAAAGACGGCCCCGGGGCTCGCTTTAATTGCTAAAACGCCGCCGGAGCGCGTGGCTTCAACGTCACCTGTCCCTGATCGTGAGACCATTAGGGGACTTGCCCATGATTCTGTGTGTATCTCTGAGGGTCTGTTTGCATACAGTGGGTGTGTTTGTGGGTGTGTGTGTGTGGGTGTGTGCGTGTGCGTGCGTGCGTGCGTGTGCGTGTGTGCGTGCGTGTGTGCGTGCGTGCGTGTACATCTTTGTGTATTTGTTCTGTGCGTACTGATATTTTAAGAATGTGTATTACACGTTGAAGCACGTGTGTGTTTTGTGTGTGTGTGTTTTGGTGGTGTGCTTTCCTAAAAGATGTGATCCACTGTGCGTTGACATTTTACAGTGTGCCGATATGTTTACTGTTTGCTGGTGGGAGTTAGCGATTGGTGTGCGTATATGTGTGTGTGCGTTTCACAGCAATGGACAATGTAACAGACAATTTGTGTGTTTCCCAGAATCCGATCCCTCATAAAAGACCCATCACTTCTTCACCTTATAAAGCATGTGTTGTGTGTCTGTAAGTCAAATGCCTGTGCATCTGTGGTTGTACCGTATGTGTGTGGAAGTAAGGGGTTGAACATTACTCCAATGCATAAAATATGCTTCTTAATACTCTGGAGGAGTGAATTATTGACGAGGAGGTAACAAGGGCCAGGTGTGCGCTTTCAGAGGACAAAATTACGTGTGCTCGTTTCTCTACCTGTGAAAAACATGTATGCGTGTTGAAGTGTGTGTGTGTGTGTCTGTGTGTGGGTGGGTTCGGGGATTAGGAACAAAAACGAGAAAGAGATTACATGAATGAGGACATAAAGAATATAATCAAGAGATTCAAAAGAAAGATTTAATGGGAGACAGCCATAAACTGAAATGGACAGAGAAAAATCAAGTGGAAATTCAAGAAGACTCAATGAAAGAGATTTGAGAGAGAGAGAGAGAGAGAAAGCAGCCACAGAGAGAATCAGAGCATTTATGTGGACCCTAAAATTGAGAGCATGGAGCAAGACAGCCTTTTTGCCTGAATTCTGTAACGAGTCCAAGTGTGTGTGTGACTACTTCTGACGTCAAATGAACAGTGACCTCTCCTCATACCGTAGGCTAATTAACAGGAGCTGGTGCCCAACGACCAGCTGCAGTTTGACGTCTAATTCTCCAGTAAAGGTATTATATATTTTTTTCTTTTATGTCTACTTCATAGCACTGTTTCATGGGGATATAATAGAAACGTTCTGGCAACTCTCCCATTCATGTTTGACGCTGATCCCCGCTGGTCAGGTTTCTGAGTGCGATTTACACAAACATGATCACACATGCTGAGCATCTCAATTCAAAACAAAGGGGGCCAGTGTTGTACAAAGCAGACACAAAGGTAAAGCCACACCAGTGTGGAGCGACTATGCTGTACAAAGAAGGAACTGTAAGAGGAGAAGACCCGAGATTTATGAGGCATGTTGTCTGGGACAACTTTAGCCTCAAAAGGTTAACTACAAAGTCCAGAATCAGCAGGAAGAATGACTGCCTTCCCACAAGGAAACATGACACGGCTTAGAATATTTACTGGAGCCCGCAAGGGACTGATCTGGCAGCTGGCAAAGTCAAACGCCTCACCTGAAGAAGGCAGGTCACTTACAGTTCATCCATGCTAAAAAACAATCCGACTGGTGGGATCTGCCTCCAAGGGGGAATAGTCATCTGTCAGTTGAGCTTAGCTGCCATTTCACTTTTATATACCAGGGGGTTTGCCATCCTATTTACATTTTCTTGACATTGTAGCCACCCAGATGATACGGAGGTAATACGGAGCTTGTAAACAAGCATGTGAATTGTACAGTCCGAGCATCCTAACAAAGTCTTCCTTAGAAATAGGTGTAAAATAAGTTTTATTTTGATGGTGAACTGGGTCAGTGGGAGAAAAGGAACATAATTTATGGACAGCCCGTTTCAAGTCAAATGTGGCAAAATGCTGATTATTCACATGTGATATATATATATAAATAGAAAAATGCATACTTTCACAATATACTGTATATGATATGATATAAGTATATTGGACATAAACGATAACTTGCATGTATAATATCAATACTGAGTAAAAAGAGTGGAACACTTCTAGTATCTACTAGCCATGTACCTATCATTAATTCATCCATCCATCCATCTACTCATCTATTTAGTGTTGATTTTTGAAAAAAATAAACTCCTGCCAAGTTGAACTTCACTGGAGGCTTCCTGCTTCAGATGTTGTCTCGAGTAGCCTCGTAAAGCCATTAGTATTTAAAGCAGCCCTCCCATTTTTCCACCCCTATCTCCCAGCAGCCTTTGCGTCACTCGCTTTCTAGTGCACCACCTGGCAGGTAGGATCAGATATGTAGAGCGTGTGGCAGGGCGCCAGGGCCAAGCACATTAATACATGTCTGATGTGTTAATGTGCTCCAGCACTAGCATCAAGAGCTGTACGGGGCAGGCCCTGAGGGAGGGGCGATGGGGGAGTAGGGGGGGAGGAGACGGAGAAGGAACGGGGGAGGAGGTGAGAGTGTGAATCTTGAGAAAAGAGGATGGGTTGAGAGAAAGGCAAGAAGCATGCAGAGAAAGGCATGGAAGGAAATACATCAAAAAGGGATGAGAAGTGAAGGAAATTAAAACAGTGGGAGATAGAGGGATGGAAAATGAGAGACAGGTTCCTAGAAAGAGAGAGAGAGGATGTGTGGATGTACAATACTGTAGGCAAGACATTAGCAAGGCCACAGCTTATGGAGTCCACACCGAGGCTTTTTTAGGGGTTCGAGACAAGAAGAGTCAAGGAGAATCCAACTGAAGGCAACGGCTGCTCTGAATAGTTTGTTGGTGTGGATGGTGTGCACGGATACTTACGTAACAGTAGCATACAGTACAATCAAGCACACACACAATTTCACATTGAATAACCCCCCCAGACACCAAAGCCACACACGCTATACTGTATATACAGAATTAAAACACACAAATACACACAGACCATTTTAACAGTAGTCCTTTTGCTGGCTGGAGTGTTAAGACAGCTTCACCTTTACATCAACTTTTTATAGGGACTCCAATCGACAAGCTCGGTAACACAAACTGTAAGAGGCCTATATTTGGCTCAATTAAAATGACTTTGCCAGAGAAGCCGCCACTGAGCTCATACGCATTTATCTCTCAATTATAAACAAGAGGCTTGTGTGCCCTGGACAGAGATTTTAATTTAATTTTCAAATGGATATACGGGCAGAATTAGGTACTCTGTGTGCGACGGAAGCATGCTGAAGGCAGGCGCTATTTCTTCCTAACGGCATTCATACTCTGTCTGCTCAGTGTCCTCATTGCAGAATTATTGTAGGAAACTTTTCTTTTTATTGTGTCGCATTAATTATCAACAGACCCGAAAAAAACATAGGAGATATAAATAAATAGCCAGACTCCTTAATCATCAGTCTGCAGCCCAAAATGGCTTCCAAAAGAAACACCACCACTATTGCCAGGCCATCCAGTTGGCACCCGCCGCTGGGTTGATTAATTCAAAATTTAAAACAATGTTGATCCTGCCGCCAAATCAATGTCCCAGTGTTAATAGGAGCTCCTGTGCCTCTGAGTTAATCTGATGCCTCTGGCGATGGGGACTTGCTTGTTGGCTTATGGTGCGTTTCTGGTTTAAGACGGACCCAGGGGTCATCATTTGCTGGAAGATGATGTGAAAAGGCCTCTGTAAAACCAATTTGGACATTTTCTAGATCACACACGCTGCGAAATCAAACCACTACCTGATCATTTCCTTGCCTGGGTAGCCAATGAAATTGACTCTCTTTCACATTTAAGGGATCTTATGTAAGGTTGTACATTAAATTATTTTGTTTTAAGCAATAACCATGGTTAGTCCATCAAAATCTATATTCTCTAAATTCCAGACACTGAATAATTGCTGAACGAAAGACAATTATCGAGCATGGAGACTTCAAGGGACACAGCTGTGTTCAAACGGAATCCCAGAGTCACCATTGTCATTGATGAGAACAATAACGAATTTTTGGAACTCCTGTGCGTGTCATTACAACCTACAGATGTGCCACTCCCTCACTACCTTCCAATAGAAACAGCGGATATTCTGAGACACTTAAGGGACAGCTATAAAGGCATGCTTGTCCCTGGTGTGTGTTCATCCTCTGCTGATCTTTCCTTCCTGTTTAGGTGCTGCGGGCCCAGATGGATTGATGAAGATGTGGGGGGGGGGGGGGGGTGAACAAATGATATAGGCTTTGGCAACCATCAACCTCCCTTTGTGTGTCACTCTGGGAATGTCAGCCGTTTGATTTGTAGGCACTCCAGATCTAGACTCCTGCTACTGTACATGCAAGATGGCAGACCATCCCCTCTCTGGGGATGGTTTACTGGGTGCAATGCTATAGGGAGATGTACGTATAGCTTAAAAAAATAAAATAAAATAAAATAATTATATATATATATATATATATATATATATATATATATATATATATATCACAGCAACAATAAAGCA
>JAODLI010019215.1:0-21521 GCA_027575585.1 Percopsis omiscomaycus
ACACACACACACACACACACACACACACACACACACACACACACACACACACACACACACACACACACACAAGCCTCGGGGAATCCTTCAGTCTTTCCTTTCATACCTCCATCCATCAAGCTATCACTCTTTCCATTCATCCATTTATCTGAGCCGCACAGTTTTGGAGAGCAGCTGGCCCTGTCACTCCCAGGGAGGGGTTCTCTGGTCCAGCCCCTCCCACCTCAGTGGAGCAGTGGGGCAGACATAGGGACAGACATAGGGACAATGGCAGCAGCACGATGGCATGATCCCTCTTCCCCAGCTGTTGGCCTAACGCACCACTTGTGTCAGATGATGGTGTGAGAGAAATGCACATTGAGTTGCACAACGGTCCTGCCTCATCATCATACATCAGACTAATGAATGACGACATAATGCACGATAATGCACATGTTGGATCAGATCCCTGTAGTTATGAAAAGGGGAAAAAAATAACTATAAAGGATACTGTATATCCTGTCAGATCTGTAACATGGACAATATATACAGGATGGTATACAAAATAATATACAATATGTAGATTTGATCGGGTTTCAGGGATCATAGGGTCGTGATACTTGATTCTTGACAAGACGTGAATCACATTGCAAAAGCTTTAATATGTATAAATTAGAGGTTAAAAAACTAAATCTGAACATAAATCTATGATAATCACACCCTTTTCATAATATAAAGGTGTCAACATAGTTAATGTAACAACTGTAAGTCAGTTAAAGTTACAGTAATCAGCTTGATATTTTAAAACCCAATTGCTGTTCGGTGACGTAATGTAATATTGTTTCTCTATGTAGGATGATCCTATGGGGAACCTCAATCTGGCCTTTGAAATTGCAGAGAAACATCTAGACATTCCCAAAATGCTGGATGCTGAAGGTAATAGATGAATAAAATAGTATTCGTCATTGTGGATTCCAGATTTTTACATTTCCTTTCCTTCCTTACATTACATTTGGTATCTTAAAGAAGACACAATCACTAAAATGAAACTAGCAAACAAATAGCACCCTCTAAAGGTTAAACACAAGCTACTGTAATTGCTCAATGCTATGGGCACAATATGGCCCATGGCACACAAAATAAAACATAGTGATGCTTAAAAATAGAGTAGGTTGTGTGTTTTTGATGCTGTTCTTCCTTTGTTTCGCTGATTCCTTTGGACTTTCCTCCCTGTCCACACTTTAGACATCATCAACACCCCCAAGCCCGATGAGAGAGCTATAATGACCTACGTGTCCTGCTTTTACCATGCTTTTGCTGGAGCTGAGCAGGTACAGACTGCGAAATTAGCCTTTACCAATTTGTATGCATAAGGGTGTGTGGATTCGGGCAGTATTCTGTACCTTTCTGTATCTTATCCTCTCTACTCCTGTCCCAGGCGGAAACAGCTGCTAACAGGATCTGTAAAGTGCTGGGTGTGAACCAGGAAAATGAGAAACTGATGGAAGAGTATGAAAGACTAGCAAGTGAGGTACAAAAAGCGATCCATTCCTTAACAGATGTCATATATCTTTTTATATATGAAGTATAGTAGAAGGCGATAGATATTTGAAACATTTTAAGCAATATTTCAAATGTAGTCAGATCACATACTATATACAGTATAATAGCTTTAGACCTTATTGGTGTGGAAATATAAAGACATAAAAACCACAAACCTATCTCACCACCCCCTGTAGCTCAAACCAATCAGCATTAAACACAATATGAAATGTGTGATTCATCCCATGATGCCCTTGTGTCTCCCAGCTGCTGGAGTGGATCCACCGCACCACTCCCTGGCTGGAGAACCGGAGCCCCGAGAAGACCATGGCGGAGATGCAGAGAAAGTTGGAGGACTTTAGGGACTACAGACGCATGCACAAGCCCCCCAAGGTGCAGGAGAAGTGCCTGCTGGAGATCAACTTCAACACCCTCCAGACCAAGCTACGCATCAGCAACCGGCCCGCCTTCATGCCCTCCGAGGGCAAGATGGTGTCTGTGAGTCTGCTGTGGTACTGCTCCAATGGGCTCCAGATAGCTTTTGATACTGTGTATGTTCATGCAGTATTTGTTATATACAGCTGTTCTTTAGCTGTGTAATGGGTTCCCTTCCAAAATGATATATGATATAAAATATAATGATATATATAATGATATAACATACAGTATATAATTAAATAACGTATATACTGCACACACATGTTAAGCAGGATCAGTACTGTGATAAGTAAACTAGGAAGCAGCAAGAAGTAGTATGTCTTATGTCTGGTACTTGTGACTGAGACATGCATGACAAGGGTTTTTAAAGACTCACTAATGTCTTATTTGCAGCAGTTATTATCCAAACAGTATATTGCATATTTGCATTTGCTATGTTTATATTTTGTAATGGATTATATCTAAGAGAAGTAAACTTATTTTCTCTTTGGGTACAGGACATAGCCAGTGCGTGGCAAGGCCTGGAGCAGGCAGAAAAGGGCTATGAAGAGTGGCTTCTTACAGAAATCCGTAGGCTGGAGAGGCTTGACCACCTGGCTGAAAAGTTCCGTCAGAAAGCCACCACCCATGAAAACTGGGCGGCCGGTCTGTCCTCACTAAATTCTGTTTGTTTGTTATTTTCGGTGTGAACTGACGTTTCGTTTTTTTAACTCTCCCAGATTTTATTCTTCAATATTACCTTTATATGTTGGTTTGGTAAAAACACGATTCATGATTCATTTCCTTCCGGTGCTCCCCTTCCTTCTCGGCTTATGTGTGAAATACAGGCAAAGAACTCATCCTCTCCCAGAAGGACTACGAAACGGCCACCCTGACTGAGATACGAGCTTTGCTTCGGAAGCACGAGGCCTTCGAGAGTGACCTGGCAGCCCACCAGGACAGGGTGGAGCAGATTGCTGCCATCGCACAGGAGCTTAAGTATGTGCTCAGAATTGAGTTGCCGCTTTATTTAACAGCCGGTTGTCCAAATTGATAGATCAGGATTGTGACAAGGAACAAATGACAGAACCAAATTAACAACATTACTTTCTCCCAGAACAAACCTTTTATCCTTTTCACATTTTAGAGGATATCCTATTACAAGCAGTGGAGAGAAATAGGTCAAGAGGCCCGCAGTCATGACTCATGAATGGAAATGAAAATGTCCCACCTATTGTAAATGCAAAGGGTCAAATGTATCGACTGACTTACAGACTGACTACAAAATGCCTTACTTCTACATCCAAAAATAAGATGCATAGAGTAAGAAGATTAGAGGGGAGGGGCCTTCAAGACAGTTATTTATGTCACATATTAGATGGGGTTTAATGTGGAAGCCTTTCTTTAAATCATATAATCATAATTGCTGTCATATCGCATGGCTTCTTACTGTATTTTGTAAAACAGTGTTCAACTGTTTGTGTGACGATTTTGACATGGTATGTGAGATGATAATAATAGAATCATATCAGCTGCATAATAGTCCATTTTATTTAAGAAGTGAAGTAACAATGGATAGTTTGGAAAAGATTTGCAGGTGTTGCCAATGAGTGATGAGGAACTAGCAATCGTCTACCCTTTTCTTGTCATGCTGGGATTGGCCACAGACTACTTCCTGTTTAATATTAAGTGATTCTGAAGCAGATCTATTGCCTCGTCTCACTGGCATAATGACAGCTTGGATTCTGTCCAGGTAGGTGACCAATTTAATGAGTAGGTTTAGCTGTAGTACGGCATCATGTTTATTTGTGAGGGGTTTAAGTTTTTAACTATTTTTTTTATTTTATTTTTGCACCAGGTGGTTCCTTATTGTGCTGCTGAGTTGGAATGTTGATTGCTATCCTGTAAAGAAAGGTAAACTTATTTAATTTTTTTTAAATGAAATGCTCACCTAAAATGTCATGACTAAGCCTTGGCTTGGGCCTACCTATAAACATCCTTAAGAAAGAAGCTAGCTTGTTCCTTAAACTTTGTAAATATACTAGCTGTAAGTTAGTTTGGATAATGCCTACTCATTGTTTTTAACATCTTCCTCTAGGCTGGAGCCAGAATGAACCTGCTTATGAAAGCAACTTCATTAACACTGGACGTTCTCCAAGGTTCTATCAAGCCTCCTCCCAAGGTGCTTTTGCTCAACCCATTAGTGTGACTCAAAAGCATGGCTACCCCGTACATGGGGTGTCATCAAGCTATCCACAAATGGAGGAGGCACTGCCTTACAGTCCCGCTGAGACTTATAATGGAGCATCCCAGGGTTACTTGAGTTCCAGCCCTGCTCCAGCCGGTGTCTCTGTGGGTTCACTGACGGATGCTTCATCAGGTTGGGCTCCTGAGGAAACTGCCCCGATCAGCCACTTTGAAAAATCTCATCCCAGTCCCAGCATGCAATACGTTCCCCCGTCAGCGTTTCACGGTGGCGAGCTGTCTCACTTTGACACACAGTATGAATATGGCGATTCAGGACAGGAAACTGAGGAGCAACATTACTCTCCTCCTCCGCAGCCACCTACAGAGTTCAAAGCAGGTGAATTGTCCCACTTCTCAACAGCCTACGAGCATGGAGATGAACATAGGGAAACGCAGGAACATGGCTATCTTCCTCCGCCACCTCTTACAGCTGTGTCAGCTAGTGGCGAAGAAGAAGCCCCTGAAGAGTTCAGTGCGCTAGTTCCACGACAAAGTCCCCTGTACTACTTTCTATTGACCGGCCAACTGCCTCCTGGCACAGTCACACACTACCAGTCTGACTATAACCACGGTACAGACCACTTTAGAGATCTATACCATGTCAGGGACTCTAACCCCATTGCCTCTGCTCCACCAATGCCAGGCCAGCAGACTGTCTTCAGTGCTTTTGGCTCCAGCCAAGAGCCTCAACAGTTACCTCTATGGTATAATGACCAAAACTTTGCTTGGCCTGTCCCTCAAGGCTCAAAACGTACTCTGACCAAATGGTAACGGCAGCTCTGTCTTGACTGATGCGCTAATGTTTTTTTTTTTTTGTATCGGCTTATGGTTACTTGTCTATACTGCCATTACTGATCATCCTTTGCCCTCACACTTGGAATAAAAATGTTAAACTTTACCTGTTGTCGTCTGCTTTTGTTTTTTCAAGCTAGTTTTATCTACAAATACTAAAAGAGCCTTATTTTTTTGTGATGTTGTCCCTCTTTCAAATGCTTATCTATCTGCAAGATGTGCTACAGCTTCTTAACTATTTTTATCTGCCAACATTGGTCAGGCTATAGGCCATGCATTTTAACTAGCTCTACAACTAAAATGGGACTGGATAATTTATGCTAGGGGTGAAAACTAAAGTAGCCATTATATTTAGAAGGTGTACCTAAAGACTGTTAATTCATACATCACCTAATTGTCATCTTACTTTGTAGCACCACTCTTCTAGAACTTGAACAGGGTTGCTTTGGATTAATTGTTAAAATAAATGTCCCCCTAGTGAGCTGGACTACCATGATGTGGCCACTGTGAACCTGCGTTGCCAGAGCATCTGTGACTTATGGGACCAACTGGGTACCTTGACCCAGAAGAGGAGAGAGGCACTGGAGGTGGGAATATTCTGTTAACGGTGAAAGCGTTCCCTGCCAACATGCAAATGTACTGAAAGTTTTGGGCCCCTCAGTACATTTATAATTCAAACCAATAACCCTAGGGAGAGCAGTTTAGATCTCAAAGCCAGAGAAGGTAAAATTGAGCATTGTATAAAGGGTACATACTGTAGCTGGTACACAGTCTTATCCGGGATGTGTCTGGCGTAAAGCCCACTAGCTACTTCCTCTGATCTCTTCCGAGCACTCTGGACCTGCAAATATGTCAGGGCTCGGTGACGAGGCTTTGGATTAGTCTGATTGACGGGGACAGTGTGCAGCTTTCGGTCCCACGCCCTGCCATCCCTTTCCCTTGGGTGGAGGTCTCTAATCCATCCACACCGCTACCGCAAACTAGGGGGGTCAACTAGGTTGTAACAATGTGATGTATCCAGTCCAGGGGATTAGTCATGTAAACAGGTGAAGGGGGTGTCTGCATTTGGGATATGACACTGACTATTCCTCTGTAGGTCAGTGTTAAAAATAGCACTAAACCATGGATTTTAATGAAAAAGGCATGAAATCCACACAAAACGATGAAAATATACCTGAAGCCATATACTCTACTGGATTAGCGGGTGATTGAAATTGTTTTCCTTTTGCCTGCTGGTCATCCCAGCGGACAGAGAAACTGCTAGAAACCATTGATCAGTTGTTCCTGGAGTTTGCCAAGCGGTCAGCTCCTTTCAACAACTGGATGGAAGGAGCCATGGAGGACCTGCAGGATATGTTTATAGTCCACACCATTCAAGAGGTCCAGGTAGGCTCACACTCACAGCTTCAAAAAGACATTTTGCAGTATTGTAACCGGATAGAAATCCATCACAACTGTCACATTTGGTTATATTATGAGGCTTTGATACTTGACCTGAATGGACCTGAAAGAACAGAAAATCGAAGGCACTCAGAATATTTGAAATGTAAGACTTTTTTTCTGATTATATTATATGGAAACACTAAGCCAACCACAACACTTGATAAACCATTGACCTAGGAATCACTCCAATTTGAACTGCATGTCTTTAGATAGCCATTGTCGGTGCTTTCTCATTGGCACCCCTATATCAAATATACCGTACACATTCTTTCTGTTAGCTGTAGATGTGTTTTCTCTATTATGCCGTGTGTGAAAAGGGTCCATTATGAATCTCCTTTAACAGAGCCTGATCAAGAGGTTTGTAAATCCTAAAAACTTCTCTATCCCCTTCCTCTAGAGTCTTATCGCAGCTCATGAGCAGTTCAAAGCTACTCTCCCCGAGGCAGATGGAGAGAGACATGCCATCATGGGGATCCACAGCGAGGTGCAGAAGATCTCCCAGAGCTACGGCATCAAGGCTGACATTGTCAACCCCTACAGCACCATCACTACAGAAAAGCTTCTCCACAAGTGGGACAAGGTAGCGCTGGCTTTACATTTATCTTCCACAATTTGGACACTTTGGAAATAGAATGGCTCGAATCCGATTTTGTTCCAGTAGCGTTCACATTGAAAGGGGAAGGGGCAGGGTGTTCAACTGACAGTTGAGAGGTCCTGGGTTTAATCACTGACCTGTAAGCATCCTTTAGCAAGATGCCTAAACCATACGTGCTCCTCAATATTTGTACTCTGTGTAAATAAGCAAAGCAACGCTGTTCTTGGTCTTTACTCTGGGGAATGTAGCAGGCAGTTTGGACCTTAAAGGTAGATAACATTTAAAGAACTATTAAAGAACCTCTCTGTTACATGTATGTGTTTTTGTTTAATTTTTTTTAGGTAAAGAAGCTTGTTCCTCAGAGAGATGGTGCTCTCCAGGAGGAGATGACACGCCAGCATGCCCATGAGAGGCTTAGACGGCAGTTTGCTGCCCAAGCCAACCTCATTGGACCATGGATTCAGGCCAGGATGGAGGTTCGGCAGTCGATTAAGCAATTATTTTACACACTCACTCATCACTCACTCATCGTCCGCTTATCCGAAATTGGGTCACGGGGGCAGCAGCTCCAGCAGGGGATCCCAAACTTCCCTTTCTGGAGCCACATTAACCAGCTCCGACGGGGATCCCGAGGCATTCCCAGGCCAGGTTGGAGATATAGTCCCTCCACCTAGTCCTAGGTCTTCCCTGCGGCCTCCTCCCAGCTGGACGTGCCTGGAACACCTCCCTAGGGAGGCGCCCAGGGGGCATCCTTACCAGATGCCCAAACCACCAATTATTTTACAACTATTTCTAATTCCTAAAAGCTACAATCTCAATCTTGTTTCCAAACAATTGTCCATTGAATCGCTAGTAATAGCTTATAGTGTATAGGGATCACATTTGTGGTTAAAAAAAATACTGTGGCAAAACCAGTAGTTTGACAATTTTGCATCTGCTGGTCCTGAAAGGAGATTGGCCGCTGCTCCTTGGAGCTGGGCGGGACTCTGGAGGACCAGATGACCCAGCTGAAGCAGTACGAGCACGTAATCGTCGCATACAAGCCCAACATAGACAAGCTGGAGGGAGACCACCAGCTTATCCAGGAGTCGCTGGTGTTCGACAATAAACATACCCACTACACAATGGAGGTAAAAGACGGCTAACAACACTACTGTGACTACACATAATTACAGTACATTACACTGCTAGTGTGTTGAAAGTGTATTCAAATTGTAACACAAACTCAATCTCTCACACACTTCACAGTATGTGACACTGTGTGTAAACATGCCTGCCCTATCATGTTCTCAATAGCATATCCGTGTGGGCTGGGAGCTCCTCCTCACCACTATCGCCCGCACCATCAACGAGATCGAGACCCAGATCCTGACCCGCGATGCCAAGGGCATCAGCCAGCAACAGATGAATGAGTTCAGATCCTCCTTCAACCACTTTGACAGGGTAAACAAACAAAAGAAAGATGGATGATAATGGTGTGGATTTGTTCTCAGGCATCCACCCACCGATGTGTTTTGTGCAAGGTAGCTGACTCTGTTGGACCTCGAGTGGCTTTTACTATGGATGGCATTTATTGTATCTCTGACATTGTATCTGTGAGTCTAAACCTTTTAGCTTCGTAATCTTCTTAATCTACTTGATCAAATGTGCAGAGGAATCACTTTACCATTCAATCTTTGTCATTCAAATGTCATACCACATCTACAATTTGTCAAAGGCTCCATTCCCCTTTCCTTTCTCTATTTAGAAATGTTTAATTGTTCTTGGCTTGTAAGTGCTAATATGACCTAAGACTTTTAAACAAATATTTACCTTGATGTATTTTGCATCCCAATTTTAATTGTCTGCAGTGATATGGTGTTTTGAAAAAACCCTTTTTGTCTCTTTACTGTAGAAGAAGAATGGTGCAATGGAATCTGATGACTTCAGAGCTTGTCTGATCTCCATGGGTTATGACTTGGTAGGTTATTTCATCTGCTAGGGCAAAGTATTGAGCTACAAGGTTTTCTTTCATTTTGCATTAGCATTTGCCCTTGCCTTTATGTAAACGTCCACGCACTTCTTCTTTGTGTTTTCCTCAGGGAGAGGTGGAGTTTGCCCGTATTATGATGCTGGTGGACCCGAGTGCCACTGGCACAGTCTCCTTCCAGTCCTTCATCGACTTCATGACCAGAGAGACCGCTGACACAGATACTGCTGAGCAGGTTGTGGCGTCCTTCAGAATCCTGGCAGCTGACAAGGTGGGTTCGCTTTTCACAACGGTGAGAGGGTCTCAACCCACACTTTGAAAGCCACTGTTTTACTTTGTTTATCTGCATTTGTACTGAAATCTAGCTTACCGCTAGTTTTAGTGTTTATTTCCTGTGCTTTTATCATCATCGGCCATTAAGTTTAAATAAAGTTAACACAAAGATGCTATTACAAAACCTTCCAACACAGTACTATCCACTGCTATATACATTTTACCTTCTCTGTATTTTTTCAACATTGACCGATTTTCTATTTTCAGCCCTATATCCTGGTGGAGGAGCTGAGGAGAGAGCTCCCCCATGACCAGGCGGAGTACTGCATCTCGAGGATGCCCTCCTACAAGGTCCCTGGTGCACCACCGGGGGCGCTAGACTACACTTCCTTCTCCACTGCCCTCTATGGCGAGAGTGACCTTTAACCCCCTTCAAGATGCCCTGCACCAGTTGATAATTTAACCTATTACAAATACATTAAGGATTCTGTAGAGAAGACAAGCAAATATGAAGCAGAACATGTGTAAACAATCATTATATGCGTTGTGATGTGTTTTTCTCCTAATATTCTTGGATGAAATGGCACCTAAAACAAATAAATAATAAATACACATGAATGAGTTTGCAATTTTTTAAGATTTCAAATTTGTGGCCTTTCTAGTCCAAATTTTTATATTTGCTTTTAGGAGTTTGGAAATAGCAAGATATTAATGGGATTCATAATTTGCTGAAATTTTGGGGTGGGTAGCAAAATTCATGGTTTAGATACATCGATATTGTGTTTATGGAATGTAACTGAATCTTCTTTTGGTATTCATTGAAAAAAATGACAATTAAGGTATTATTGTATGTGCCCAATACAATATTTTTTTTAATTAAGACCTTATGTAAACAAATTATAAGCTCTAGTGGAATGTGTAGGTACTGGGAACCTGCTCTATAAGCAAGTATTTTAACATCTCTATGTAAAACACAGTAAATGACTAATTTATAAATCCCCAGAAGTGTGTTACTCAATTACTTTTGTCTGGAACCAACCATTTTTGCCATTGCAGTTCATTTATCACACAACTCTGTTCTGATGTTGGTAAATTAAGAGCAGGTAAACATTGTACTAGTTATCAATTTATTCAATAAACTCCTCTTAAATATTTGATGTAATTGTTTGCGTAAATGAAAAAGATAATAAATTGTTCATTTTAGCAGTTGCACTTTTTGTGGGCCGAGAGGGGAATAAAAAATATATTTGATAACCTTTTGACCGCAATGCACAATACACAGTAGTCAGCTCAGTGCAGCCTTTTTGTGCTAAATAGTGAAAGAAGTTAGGATGAAAGACCACGCCTACACGTCAGACAGCCAGTTACCAGACAGCCTTTCTCTTTTGCATCCTACTGTAGCTTCGTACCGTCGACTGCGTTGTCATTCCTCAATTTATCCTCGAAGAGTGAGTAAAATGTCTGAGACTGGAGAGAGCGAGGATGAAATCCAATTTCTACGTACGGTGAGTTACTTTAGTTCATGCAAGTAAGCCTAGAATAACGCTTTTTTGTAACTTTTGTATGTTACTATAACGCACCTGTTAAACAACTATGCTCGACATGCCTAATGAGATGTGAAATTATGAGGAATGTTGTGATATGTTTGCACAATTACGCGAATTTTATAACTGCAGCAGTTTAACGAGAAATAATGCAAAAAGTATTTTATATGACTTTCAGGATATGTGTTTGTAATTAGAGCATAATTTTATTAGTTAAGCCATTAACAAACTAGTATTTTCTTTATGCACTGAGCAATGCAGTAAAGTAGACTTTATTCAATCTTATTTTTAACCATTATCTTTGCCTCAAGATCGTAGAGGTTCCTATCATTGTTCCTGGTTCTGAGGCCTCATGTAACAGCTTGGTATCTCTTCCCTCTGATAAGGGCATGTCACAGAGAGTGCCAGCTGATGTTGTAGCAGACACACACTGAAGAAAGGCACAATATAAACTGCTGAAGTCATTCTGTAATTGAGTTAGATGTATTCATTCAGAAGGGTGTCTTATACTATATCATCTAGACTGACAATCTCGCTTTCCAGATTCCAGAAACATATCATTGCCTGGATACTGATATGAATTGAAGATGGACGTCTTATGATGTGGACCATCACTTTCCAAATGGACCAAATAGTCCAAAATACTTTATGATTTATACACTAACCACAAACCCCCTAAATATCTTGCACTGTCCTAGTGTCCCAGTGTGTGACGGACAGAATCCAGAGTACTGCTGATAGGCTGAGTGGAGAGCAGGTTGAATCTAGGGTCATACATTTCTGTATCCTCCCAATATGGTGCCAAGCAGCCTGAGAACAGAGAGGCGTTAGTAGTCTCGTTGAACAACAGGCACCAGGCGTCTTGCTACGCTGTCCTTAAATGGACACTAATCCCTGACCTGCTTTATTTGGCATTCAACATAGTTCTGTGCACAGATAAGAGTCAATCTGAGATCATTTGTGTGATAGCAAGTATGTGTGTGTGTTACAGGGTGATGAAGTGGTTTTGCAGACCGCATTTTCTTCCCAGCAGGAGCAGCTGAAGCCCTGTCTGGCTGCTGAAGGCTTTGGCAGCCGACTCTGTTGTCTTGAGCCCACCTCCAACTGCAAGGTGTAGACCCCGACCTCTTAGCAGACCAACACTGTGATGTTTCAGTAAACTCTTTTGAGATTTCTGACCTGCTGAGAGATCGTATGGATCCAGGACATCAAAAACATATTTAGCCCAAATGAATTGTTTGTTTGAATATCGTATTACATGTGTCAGATTTTAATTCCTCTTCTTATTTTGATGGCTGTCTTAGTCCCCAACTAACAACAATGTCCCAATTTCCCTTTTTATTGTAGTAAGCGAATGATATCTATGTAAAAATTCTCAATAATTTGGCTTAGGCCTATGTTATACACCTCTATTATCTTTTCCCTAGAATGTTCCGCCAGACCTGTCTCTGTGTGCCTTCGTCCTGGCCCGGTGTCTCTCTGTCAGAGCCCTACAAGAGATGCTTGCTAATGGAGAGGACCAAGTTTTAGGGGTATTTTAATCTATTCTACATTTTATTTGTACTCCCTGGGTTGTGCCACATTGAGAATCAACGCCTTGATTGATTCAATGCCAGTGTCATTCAATGTGGCTGTGAAAAAAATTAAAAATAAATTCCCTCTACTAGATCACCTCTAAAAATTGTAACCACTTCGCAATTAGCAATTTTTTAGCAATTATTTATTTACTGTTTGAAGGTTGTAAACTTGAAGTGTGAATGATAACTTTGTATATTGTAATTAGTAAACTGTTTTAAGGATTAAATTATAAACCTTCGAGTAATGTTGTGCAAATGCATAGGTAAAGTAACCTTGTTACATGATGCTGTCCTTATTCTAGGTGAATGCTATCTACTTGTAAAACTGGTGGTTAACCGGTTCAACTGTTGACAAATGTACTAATTGTAAGTCGCTTTGGAAAAAAGCGTCTGCTAAATGCTGTAAACGTAAATGTAAATGCTGTGTATGTTTTTGTTTTGCAGGCAGGCCAAGGAGGCGGTCATCGAACCCTGCTGTATGGCCAGGCAGTATTGTTCCAGCACTCATACAGTGGCATGGTGAGGGATCTTCATAACCGTACTCATACAGTTACATAGAAAAAGCCTTTTTAAGTTTCTTATTGAAAGTATATATAGATAAAGTGTTGCCTTCCTTTTTGCCCTAGTTTCTCAGCTGCTTGTCTTCATCTGAGTCTTCGACAGATAAGCTGGCATTTGATGTTGGTCTCCAAGAAGAAAAAAATGGTACTTTGCGTGATTATTTCAAAACTAATGGTGGTACTAATATAAAAATGTATCTTCCCTTGCCTTTATAGTGCATGGATGAAGATATGTTGTGTGTGTGTGTGTGTATGTTTAGGTGAGGCCTGCTGGTGGACTGTCCACCCAGCATCCAGACAGAGGTCAGAAGGTGAGAAGGTGCGTGTTGGAGATGATCTCATTCTGGTCAGCGTGTCCTCTGAGAGATATCTGGTGAGCAAGGGTTCTGTTGGTATTTTGACCCTTGAAAATATACATGGTGAAAAAACTATATATAAACTGGGTTACATTTCAAGCATTATTATTTTTTAATACAAATACCTGTATAATACTGCCAAATACCTGTGCCTGACACAATTTTTCAGGTTGGTTCACCTGGTTTCAGGTGGCTATTTTTCAGTTCTACTTTTGAGTTTCTAATTTATGAATATTATTATTTATTTATTCTGTATTTATTCCTTGTTAGCACCTGTCTTATGGCAGTGTGGTTGACAACAGGTGTCCAGCAGGTGGTCTGGTTGTTGATGCAGCCTTTCAGCACACGCTCTGGAGTGTTGCTCCAATCTGTTCTGGAGGTGGAGTTGATCAAGGCAAGTTATTTCCTACTTTTTCAACATTATAAAATATTTTCATATTATCCAATGGCATACTTGATCCATTCTCACAGGTTAAGGAGCCATTCCAGCTTTTCCTATTCCTATAAAAAGATAATAATAAAGACAAGGGTGTTTTCAATATAGCCTAATTAATCAGGCTTTGATTATTGTACTCAGCGAAAGTCAAAATAATAGCTGTAATTGTACCATTGACTGCTACTGAATCAGTACCAGTCAACATTAGATGTAGGCCTACCTAGCAAATAGCCCATAGTGTGAATTAAGGCCTAGGCTCAGTTTATTTCACTCAAGCTTTGCTTTGGTCTTTTTTCTATTCCCTAGGATATCTGAAGGGTGGAGACACGTTGCGTCTGCTGCATGGCCACAGTGACGCCTGTCTGACTGTTCCCTCAGCACAACATGGAGAGGAGCTACGTAGGTTAGCCAAAATGCTTTTAATACAGCTTGACTACATAATGAAAGTATGGAATTCTTGTAAGACACCCAGTCATCGTCTCCCTCTCTGTTCAGGGTGCTGTATTATGAGGTCGGAGAAGTTTCCACCCACGCTCGCTCTCTGTGGAGGCTAGAGATTCTTCGTGTTGTGTAAGTTAATTTACTGATTAGCTTTAAACCGCTGAGGTAGACTAAGGTGCAAGGTCTATATTCGGAAAACAACTCTTCCCATTTGGTCTAATATAATAAGACAAATGCTAAGCCTCTAATGTTGTTACTGATAGAGGTAAGGTTTTCCGTTGCGTTCCTCAGGTGGAGTGGCAGTCACGCCCGCTGGGGGCAACCCTTCAGGCTGCGCCACGTGGCATCAGGTAGATACCTAGGTCTGACAGAGGACAGAGGCCTGCATCTGGTGGAGCGGGACAGGGCCGACGTCAGCACCGCCTCCTTCTGCTTCCGACCCTCCAAGGTCAGGGATCATATTCTTGTCTTCCGGCAATTTACAGCAATATTTGTTTCCAATACATTCTCTTCCCTTTGCTTTCTCTGCAGGAAAAGATAGACTCCGCCCCCAAGAAGGATGTGGATGGCATGGGCAGCCCAGAGATCAAGTATGGAGACTCTATTTGTTACGTTCAGCACGTAGACTCTGGCTTGTGGATCACCTACCAAGCCGTAGATGCCAAGTGTGCCCGAATAGGAGAGGTTCAGCGCAAGGTAAACCCTGGTTCAACAGGTGTCATGCTAATTTCCTATACAGATTTTATTAGCATACAGTATACTGTATGTATTGCATCCCATCCCCTGAACTCCAGTTGGATGTTCTATCCCCAGGCCATTATGCACAGCGAAGGTCACATGGATGATGGGCTGACCCTGTCTCGCGCCCAGAGGGAGGAGTCTCGCACGGCCAGACTGATCCGCAGTGCTGTTCTCCTCTTAACCTTCTTTGTCAGGTACAGTACCTGTACCTGTGGCCACACTTGTTATGTTACCTGTTCAGAAGAAAGGTAACATATTTTGGGTCATACTGTACGTTGGTAGCCCAGAAGGACCACCCTGGGGTCAGTCTTAAATATCTGTGGTTCGTGAAATTGTTTGTTTTGTACTTGCTTTTAAAGCCGAAATTAACTAACTCTCCCCTTGTCACTGACTTATTGCTCTATACGTTGAAGGGGTTATTTGTATTGGCTATGCTTCCCATTAAATGAGGGTTTCCTTGTAGTCGATATCATACACTGATAGTTCCGTCTGGGGTATTTTCTGTCTATGGTCCTATTTGTAGGAAACTGGATGGTCTCAGTCAACAAGGAAGTGTCCCGTCTGCTAATCCACCAGTTGGACGAGTGGGGCTCAGTTTGCAGGATCTCATTGGCTACTTTCAGCCACGAGGGGAGGACCTGAGCCATGAGGCCCGTCAGAACAACACAAGAGCCCTAAAGAATAGGCAGAACCTGTTTCAAGAGGAGGTAAATAGAATAGTGTCAATGAATTTTGTTTTTTTGACACACTCCTTCCTTAACACCCCTGTCTTCTCAGGGTGTGATTGGTTTGGTCCTGGACTGTATTGACCGTCTTCACCAGTATAGCACTCCCTCCCAGTTTGCTGACGCTGCTGGGAGTGAAGCTGAACAAGGCTGGGAGAACATGCTCAACTGTTTCTACGAGCTACTGGGTGAGCAGAAAGGACAGTAACACACTTAGTTTGTGTTGATGGAACTCATTTTAGGTGCTTTTTCTCCAATCATACCGATTGTCTCTTAACAAAATGTAATTGCTTTGCTTTGTACTTTTTAGTAGTTCTCCCTTAACGTGGATCTTGGAACACGTCCATAATGTCTTGTGTGCTTTACTGCAGCTGCCCTGATCCGGGGGAACCGTAGGAACTGTGCCCAGTTCTCAGGCTCTCTAGACTGGCTGATTGAGAGACTAGACCGGCTGGAGGCTTCCGCTGGTTGGTTGGATTTGTGGGCATGTCCCAAATGTTTGCCAGTTTATTTACACCTGAGCAGAGTTACAGTAAATGTGTTTGTGTGTGTGTGTGTAAGAGAGATTTCATGGCGATTAGAGGCAAAACACGAATTCCCCAAATGTATTATACATATTTAAATTACAATGCCCCTTTTAATATAGAACTAGCACAAATTATTCTCTGATCTTTGCTCTAATAGTAGCTATTCATTCTTGCTGCTTCGTATCTGTGTGCATGCAATGCACTATCCATTACAATGACCCCTGCTACCGGCCTTCTTTATACTGTAGGGGTGTTGGAGGCTCTGCACTGTGTCTTGTTGGAGAGCCCAGAAGCTCTTAATGTAATCAGAGAGAGCCACATCAAGACCATCGTCTCTCTTCTGGATAAACATGGGCACAATGAAAAGGTGCTGGATGGAAATATTTATACACAATAGTCTATGTAGGTTATGTATATATTATGTGCATGTTTTTGTCTATGGCCCAATGGAAGCTATTCGTTTGGTGAATGATAATACATTTTGCTATATAATGCTGCTCAGCAGTTGAAGACGCCTATGATTATATAATAGTAGCAATAATAAAAGTTTCACCTTTTTTTTATTGGTGTTTTTTTGTGTCTCTGGACCATCTTGAAATCTAGATGATTCATTATTAGGAGTTATCCTAATAATACTTGTGTACGACGTGTCTGGTTTACTCCCAGGTGCTTGAGGTCCTTTGCTCTGTGTGTGTGTGTCATGGCATGGCGGTGCGGTCCAATCAGAACTTGATCTGTGACAATCTGCTGTCAGAGAGAGACATGCTGCTTCAGACACGGCTGGTCAACCAGGTCACCAGGTGAATTAGTAATGGATTAGCATTTGTAGCTACTGTAGAATTTGATTGAGGTACTGTGGGTAACACCACATCTTGAATATGATTGGTATAAGCCATTGGTTGAAGAAATATAGTGACTTTACTTCTAAAAAGTACTGCTTATCTGTCTTCAATTCAACTCCAAAGTTGGCTATTTCACCTTTTTAGCAGTTTTGTTCTTTTCTGTTGTGTTTATTTACCATAATCAACCACATTTATTTAAGGTGGAAAGATCTGTGGTAGAACTGTTTCTACTATTTTTATCTATGCAACCCTAGGTGTATTATTAGCAAATAGCCAGGAGATACGTCCAGTCATGCATGCCAGCTCATAAAGAAAATGTACAGAAAATTGACATATGGTCCTTAAGTACATATATTTTGTCTGCAAGACTGATACCACAGTCCCATAATAACAGTCTCTTCTGCCTCCTATGGGCTGCTCTCTAAATCCCATCCTACAAAAGCATGAGGCCCAACATCTTCCTGGCTCTGGGTGAGGACTCAGCCCAGCAGCGGAGGTGGTACTATGAACTAGTGGTGGACTATTTGGATCCCTTCCTGACCGCCGAGCCCACTCACCTGCGCGTCGGCTGGGCCTGCGCGGAAGGCTACCTGCCTCGGCCCACAGGGGGAGACGGTTGGGGGGCCAACGGGGTGGGAGATGACCTTTGTTCCTACGGCTTTGATGGGCTTCACCTCTGGTTGGGTATGTGGTGTTTTTGAATCGGTCCCAAGTCTCAGGTCTAGTTGAGTTGAAATGTAGAGTACAATTCACATTGATGTCAGTAGTGTCACCTCTCAAGTCAAGTCTCAATGAAGAAAAACCAAACCAGGAACAAATGAGAGTCCAGTACCAATTAAACAAAATGTCTAGAACCTTTCAATAGAATATTATTTATTTCAGTTATCAGTTTTTGGGTTGATTGTGGTGAAGGAAAAAACTGAATAAATATTCTCTGTAAGTGTAAAGTAAGTCAACCAGCGGTGTGACACAGAGCGCTCCTCTCGAACCTCAGGTTGTGTGGCCCGCAGAGTGACGTCTCCTCACCCTCACCTGCTGAGGGCGAACGATGTGGTCAGCTGCTGTCTGGACCTGGCTTCTCTCACCATGTCCTTCCGCGTCAATGGCCTGCCTGTCCAGGGCATGCTGGAGAACTTCAACACAGAGGGCCTCATGTACCCCGTGGTCAGCTTCTCTGCCGGAGTCCAGTTAGTAGTGGTTATGTGGCTATGTTACGTCGGACTGGAGGGGGAACACACAATTTCGTAACTGGCATTTGAAAAGCGCTACATCAATAAAGCTTTCCTTCTTTCACTGCATTTTCCCTTGGACCACAGGGTTTGTTTCCTGTTGGGAGGGCGGCACGGGGAGTTCCGCTTCCTCCCGCCGCCCGGCTTCGCCGCTTGCTCTGAGGCTCTGCTGCCTGGAGTCAAGCTGAGAGTAGAGCCCTGTCAGAGGTACGTGGTGGACCATGGCAGCGGGAAACAGGAGCTCATCGGCCCCTCCGTGCCCCTCTCCCCCGCCGCCTTCACGCCCACACCAGTGGACATCAGCGAGGTACGCAACCTAATGAGAAACAATGGATTATCTCACTGCAGATATTATGTTCATCATTAGAGGTGGGTTGCTTTATCTGTAGCCACAGGTTTACAGGGATATAGGGTCGGTGGTAGAACACAGTATTACATTTACAAACAGGTAAACACTTGGTCGTATATTTCTTTACCCACATTACCTCAATAGGTGGTATTACCCCCACAACTGGAGCATATCCGGGAGAGGCTGGCTGAGAATGTCCATGAAATCTGGGTGATGGACAAGATTGATCTTGGTTGGACTCATGGAGCTGTAAGAGCAGTGCAACAACACTGGTTGAAAACCTGCAAGAACGCCACAGGCAGAGCTCAATACACCCTTTGTGTTACCATTTCCCTTTAGTAATACAGTACTTGTTTTTAGTTTCAACACATTTCAGTCCCCTTTAAATATAATGAAACATATAAAGTTATATTATAATTTTCCAGTGCTGCCCTTTGTCCTATCACAGCCAGAACCACTCACATTCCCTCCACTACCCTACCCAGTCATGCTTAGTTTTGCCATGGCTCAGCATGCAGGCCTAATGAACTACACACAGATATTCCCGATCATTAACTTCCCACTGTGTAACCCTTTCACATAACCGCTCTGACTGCGCACATATGCAGCCTGTTTCGCGTTGACAAGATGTTTGGGCTTTTGCTCTGCAGGTGAGAGATGATGCTAAGAAGCATGACCCCTGCCTGGTGGAGTTCTCCAAGCTGCCAGACCAGGAGAGGAACCAGAAACTTCAGAGTGCTCAGGACCTTCTCAGGTGAGCTCATACTGACCCCAACTGCTGGGATCAGTATGACCGTATCCATAAATATTGTGCAGTGAACTTAAAAACAAAAATTGCTTGTTCCCTTCATGAAGGACTCTACTAGCTCTTGGTTTGCACATCGGATTGGCTGATGATTATGCTGATGAACGCGTGCGATACACAAAGCTTTCCACCAAGTATGTACCATTGCACACATACCCAGGTCAATGGTGACAATCACACTATTACACTGCCTACATGTTAATAGCCTAAAAAATGATACAGGAACCTTATCTCCATTGATTAGGTATGAGCAGCCCAGTGGTTACAGGCCTGCCCCAGTAGACCTGAGCCAGCTGGTCCTAAACCCAGCCCTGGAGGCAGTGGTGGACTTGTTGGCTGAGAATGGACACAATGTGTGGTCACAGCAGCGCATCAGGCAGGGCTGGACCTATGGCTCTCAACAGGTATAAAGTCAGTGTACAGTGTCATCTGGATCTGGCATCCCAAAAGGGGGCAGGATAGTCCAGCGGTTAGTGTGGTAGACTCCCATTCGAAAGGTTAGCATTTTAATCCCCAGCAAGCCCAGCCTACCTGTAAGCATCCTTGAGCAGGATGCTTAACCCCGACCCCTACCTTAATATTTGTAACTGTACTCGCTGTAAGTCGCTTTGGATTAAACTGTCTGTTTAATGGACTAAATTGTGAGAGTTGTCGCTTTTCATTCTGATGCTTCTGATGCCTCTGTAGGATGCGAAGGCCAAGCGCAGTCCACGCCTGGTGCCCTTTGACCTTCTCGACGAAAAGAACAGGCGGTTAGGTAGGGCGGGAGTCAGAGAGGCTGTCTGCACCCTGCTGGCCTACGGCTACAGCCTGGAACCTCTCGACCGTGAACACAGTAGGTCCTGGTGTCTATTCATCGTCTGTATCAACATGTGATGCCTATCTATTGAATGACAAATTCAGTCGAAAGTTCTTTTTAATGTTTTTAGATATCATTGTGTACAGTTTGCTTTTGTTTTCTCTGGATGTGCAGCCACACGACCAGACCCCCGTCTCACCTCGGCGGGGGCGCTCCGGGTGTTCAGGACAGATAAGTCATATGCTGTGACCCAGGGGAGGTGGTACTTTGAGTTTGAGCTCGTGACGGCTGGAAGTATGAGAGTGGGCTGGGCACGGCCGGACTGTTCCCCAGAGACAGAGCTGGGCTCAGATAACCAAGCATACGTCTTTGATGGCTCAAGGGTGAGATATTAACATATATTAACATTACATTTAATATACATCAAAGGTCATTAACACTAGAACCACAGGGATTTTGTTTAAGGAGTTACAGCTGAACGTAACACCCAGAGACGTCTGTATCCTATTGTTCTCGTTAATAGCCCATCAGGCCTCCATCGCTACAATGTCGGGGGTTTGCGGGGGATGGGGCATTAGTCGATTGCCTTCTATTGTATAGGCCTACTTTTACAGAATATATACTGCTACTGACTAGTATTTTATTTAGACGTTATACTATTTTAGTAAGCAATATTTTAGAGAAAAAAAAAATTATGATGTCTTTACTGGTCTTTTAGATTTTGATATTTATGCCACTTGATGGCAGCATAAATTATTTTCAGAGGATATTAAGGACCAATGTCATTTGTTGTTTTAATAGTAGAAGATGTATCATGCTTCGTCCCTTTGCAGGCGCAGTGGCACCATGGCGGGGGTGAGCCTCTGGGATGCCCCTGGAGGAAAGGTGACGTAGTGGGCTGTTTGCTGGACATGACTGAACGCACTATGATGTTCACACTAAATGGCGAGGTGCTGCTCAACGACGCGGGATCAGACGTGGCTGCCAAGGATTTTGATGTCAGAGATGGTCTGAAGCAGATTTTTATATCTTGCATTAGATTACACAGAAAATACACGTGTGTGGTGTGATTGTAGCAGGTACTCATGTTGAAATAATATTAGTCTAAATTAAAATGTTGTATATGCTTGTACACTCACCAGCCACCTCATTAGGTACACCTTGCTAGTACCGGGTTGGAACCCCTTTTGCCTTCAGAACTGCCTTAATTCTTCATGGCATTGATTCAACAAGGTGCCGGACACCTCAGAGATTTAAGTCCATATTGACATAATAGCATCACGCAGTTGCTGCAGATTTGTCGGCTACACATCCATGATGCGAATCTCCGTTC